>BGPR01001817.1:136144-162307 GCA_013235015.1 Araneus ventricosus | reverse complement strand
AAATAAAGCGAAATCTTTTGGATTGTGCAACTAATGTTGCTTTGTATACAAAATAAAGCGAAATCTTTTGGATTGTGCAACTAATGCTGCTTCGTATGCAAAAAAAGCAAAACCTTTTGTATTGTGCTACTAATGTTGCTTTGCATGCAAAATAATTTTAAAATTTATAATCGTAACCATGTAAAAAAAAGGAGATGATTTTCATAATAGTTATTCTTTACCAATCGTTACAAATTTCAAAGAATACGAATCAATGCATTCGACAAAAGTGTCTGATGGTAGAGTCGCGGAATTTAGTACTGATTTCACCGAAAGCCCCCTGTGTAATGTAAATCTGATCCTTAAATAAATTCGTAAATCTTATGTCCTCACTTTGGAATGGTTCGGAAAATTGAAAAGTAAGGCGCCAATTTAGGTATGACATCTCTATCTAACTGTTATTCAAAATTATTAAATTTTCCCCCAATACTCTATGTAGTAGCTTCAAATTGACCTGCAGTCAGGCAAATTGTTAGATTGCAAAAATTGCATCTACATCATTTTTCGGTTTTATCAGTATTTTTAATTATTTAATTCTTCGCCACCAAAGTTTATTTCATCTCATGTGGCATCTCTAACAACTTTTGAAATTCAAACGGTAATTTTTAGCAGTTTCATTAAATATCTAAATTTTTCTTAATTATTTACTTTGTAATCTATTTAAATATTAATTGTCTTAACTTTTGTTGTCTTTTCCATTAATGTATCAACTTTATTAATTTATAAATCAAAATTTTTCAACGGGACTATTTACTCGCCATCTTGGTTCGCGTAGGAATTTTTGCAATCTAACATCTAAATAAACTTTGGTGGTAATTGGTGGTAACTAATTAAAAATACTGATAAAACCGAAAAATGATGTAGATGCAATTTTTGCAATCTAACACAAATGAAATCCGTTCCTTACTTTTATGTTGGAATAATGCAATGAATTGTCTTGAATCGATGCTGAATTTTTAGGCTTGTCACATAAAAAAGTAATAATAATTTAATGAAAATTGTTCTTATTTTCAGACTCATATTTCTGGCGATGTGTTTGTTCCTGGACGCCACACTGTCACCTATCAGGCTATAGACTATAATAATAATAAGAATACATGTGTCTTTGATGTCATAATGACACGTAAGTATAACAAACTTTGTTACAAGCTATTAAGTTCAATACTTACATGAACATTTTTTGATAAATCATTCTATAAAAGGCATTTCGTGAATGATATTTACAGTATTTTGGCTCAGAATCACAATCTTTATTTATGCGGCAAGGGGTAAAAAATTCCACTACCTCAGGTGAATATTATGTTTCGCCACGGTTCTCATACCTACCAATCTAATCTGAGATTAGAACTTAAATTAATTTTAGGAACATAAATTTTAATTCTTACTGCATTTAAAAGATTTATGAGAAAAATATTTCAAGCTGAAATTTAGAAAAAAAAAATGTTATCTCGATTTCATTTGCTATTGTTTCTAAGCAAAAACTTTAAAAATTCAACACTCTTGTTAGGGGCCGTCCACAAATGATGTCACGCTTGGAGGGGGAGAGGGGGTTCGTGAAATTGTGACAGTTTGTGACAAGGGGGTGCGGGGGTAACAAGAAGTGTTACATCACATTTTGGTTAAAGTCAAAAGGTTTAAAATCAGCAGATTAAATTTTGAAGTTATTTTGAAATTACCAGGATTTGAGGCTTTTTTTTAAATCGAGGCTAAAACAACTTTCATGTGATATGTTATTATATTCCTTTTCCTATATTCCTTTTTTTTCGAAAAGGGCATTCAGGGTAGGGTCTTAGAATATGGTAGCAGCAGAAATTCTTCACTATTAGAAGAAAACTTCCCCCTGTCACACCCTTGAAATATCCAACAAAAGATACGTCGCCCCATCTAGGTGAGTGGTAGAACTGGTAGTGGCACAAACAGGTAGATCTTATTGAGGCAGTTTTTTTAAAAATTCAATCTGTTTAAGAGTATTTTGTGTTCATAAAGTAAAGATAAGATTTAAAGCAAAATATATCAAATTCCAAAATACTACTGTTGTCGATTGCTCTTTTATATTAATATTTTATTACTATTGTATATTAATTAAGTTTTTTGTTGTAAACCTTAATCTTGTTTCATACAAAATAAGTACACATATAATCATTATTGTTATGCTCACAAATGTCATTAAAACACATGGTTAAAGTTTAAAAATAAAATTGATATATGATCTATAACGTAGTGTTTTGTTTCTGAACTTCAGAATTATGTTTGTAATATATAGCATGACATGTGGCAAAAGGGGTAAAGTACTTACACTTTGTAATAAAGGGGAGAAATATAGAAAAAAGTGTGACATCATTTATGGACAGCCCCTTAGACTCACATAAAAAAATACAGTGATCATGACAGGAAACAAAATGTGATTAATTTTTAAACAGGGTGCATATTTAAATCCGTTTCCGTACAAATTATTGACGATGGTCATCTCCAGCCATAAAAGCGGAGTCTACGTAACATAACATGACTGTGCGCTATACGATGAGGTACCTCACAGCGCCGCCTATCTGCAAATTTCGGAGTGAGAATGTGTATCTCGAAAATTATAGGATATGCAACGGAATATTTAATTATAGAGCTGTAGAGAATCATCTATTTAGCACAAAAAATATTCTTTGCGCACGTTACCATTAAAATTAGAACGCATACAACTATATTTTGTTTTTCAACCATTACGAACTCTGTTACGTCGTGAACTGTTTCTGAAATGAGCAAATCTTTAAGCTCATTTGACGTCTATGCTCAATCTACGACTCCTGCGCCCACAATAAACTCAAATAAATCTCAAACCGCACATTCAGGCATGAGTTATACAGCTTTGACGGTCCTGCTGCGTTGCTACAGGAGTCTTATACCTGCTGTTTGAAGTATCCCCCCATAATGACGTTCAGTGGATTTAGGTTCGTTGCGCATGAAGGCCATGGTTGTTTAAAACAAATACTTTGCCCTGATAACTATACAAACAAAAATGGAAGGTGATAGTATCTCCTTTCTAATTGTATTTACAAATAGAGTTGTACACATTCCACTTTTCTATTTCACTTTCATCATAGCAGTTGCCTGCCATAAAGATTGATTTTAAAAGTTTTACAAGCTTATCAAAATGTTTTACAAGCCCATCAAATTCAGAAATTCTATCGAGCGAAAAATATTTTTCTAAAATACTGAGAATGACGCCTTCATACATAAACAGTCTGATCTTACTGGAATTCTACTCCCAATATTTGTCTCTCATTTGCAGCTTGAAATCTTTTTGAAATAATATCTAATTTAATTATGTGCATTTAAAATCATAAGTAACTTGGAATACCAAGGAACGGACAGTCAAATTATCAATAATACTAAGCTTATCCAGAAAGTAAGTACCGTTTGCGCATATCCCCCGCGCATCTGACAGTACGAAGGTCGCGCATGCGTGGTTACATCCTTCAACTCGAGATCGAATTAGCCTAGGCATTTCGTTTGTTTGCGTTAACGTTTGAAGTCATTGTTTGTCTACGTTTAAAGTCATTGTAATCATGTTTAAAACAATCGATCGGCCCGCCAACTGCGAAGTAAGAGCCGTTATCAAGTTTTTAAATGCGAAAAATGTTTGAGCTTGTGGAATTTATCGTCAGATAAGTGAAAGTCAGTCCGGACCTAGCTCCATCCGACTTCCATTTGTTTTCTCATCTCAAGAAATTTCTTGCCGGCCAGCAATTTGCAAGTGATGGTGAGATCAAGGTAAACGTCCAAAACTGGTTCAGGTAGCAGGCGGTCGAATTCTACGAAGCGGGTATGTTGCAATTAGTGCCAAGATATGACACATGCCTTAATTCGCATGGTGAATATGTCGAAAAGTAGTTTAAGGTGTGTAGATTTTTCTGTAATAAAATACAAATGAAAAAAAATTGATAATCTTTTTTAATACCCAAATGGTACTTACTTTCTGGATGAGCTTTGTATATGTTGCGTGTTTGAATTTGAACTACATTGCAGTAAAGCAGAAGTAAAAATATCCACATTTAACAGTAAGGAAAGACAATAAGCATATCTGATAAATATTGGTAGCTTAAAAGAGCTATCACTATAACAAATTGAAACAATAAAATAAAATACTACTTTTAGTGCTTAAAACTTCTCAAAAATATTATCTTTACGAACGAACGATGAATAATTGTTGTAACTTCAACAAACTTAATTTGCATTTAATTTCCAGTTAATGTCCTATTCCACCCAAAACCATTAAAAAAAGACACTTTTCCCTTTCAGTTAATCGTTTACATTGACAAAGCAAATTAATAATACCCACAACTGTTGGGCAAATAATGAGAAAAACGAGTTTGACAAATTGCCAGAACCAACAAATTAAACAATGAACTTAATTAAAATCACTTCCTAATTATTTCATCGCTTTCTTTTCGAACGTAGGCAAACTCTGAAGGAAGAACTCCCTTCAGACGAATTCCTTTTGTAATATTTTTATCGATGTTTCTTTTGATGCGCTCTCTGTCTGGGAAACTTTGAATGTTCTTTTCTTGCATTTTATTCAAATGTAAATGCACTTCGTTTGACTTCTAAAATAGACACAGCTGATAAAACTCCCACTTTCTTAACATTCTTGGTCCTGGCTTGGTTGGATAGTTAAATGACTTAATGTTCAGTGATTCTAGATATTCTATTCAAGTTCTTGTTCCCACCCGAATGATTTGTAATGGCCATGCTAAATATTTTTCTTTCATTCTGGAAGAGAATTTTATTCTAGATTTAAGCACCGAGTTTTATTAAAAATATTTTGCTGTTTGTGGTAATAAATGTCTTTGTTCTTGATAGATTTATCAAATTCTTTCACGGAATTTCTTTTCATTAAAAACATAAAAAAAAATTATTAACACTCAAAATTGTTTCCAATAAAAGCATCGAAGAGTTGTTTGAAAAATCATGCACTTGCATTCAATTTTTATAATTTTACTAGCAGATTACCCGTCGTTGCCCAGCCATTTTATTATTAAAATCTTGTGATGGAGAGGAAAAGAAAATTTAAAATTATCGTAGAATTTCATTAATGTTTTCATTGATAGAATGCTATTTAAAATTTAATAAGTTAATTTACAAATTATAAAATCAATAATTTTATTTCATCTAATATAACAATGTTTAAATAAAACGGTATATACAAACTAAAAGTATATTAACATGAAAACATGTCAATGGTTGTGAGTGTCAGAAAGAAAGGTAAAATCATTTTCTGATGAAAAAGTAATTAGAGAGGGAAAGAGAGTGAGAATTAAATGTGTCTAAAATACTATTGCGATACTTGTTTGTAAGCTACATTCCTAGTTTCCCCATCAGGTGCAAAAATAAATAACTTCTTTGGGGAACCCACTCTTGAACATTTACAAATTATAAAATCAATAATTTCATTTCTTTTAATATGACAATATTTAAATAAAACGGTAAAACTAAAAGTATATTAACATAAAAACATGTCAATGGTTGTTAGTGTCAGAAAGCAAGGTAAAATCACTTTCTGATGAAAAAGTAACTAGAGAGGGAAAGAAAACGAAAGTTAAATGTAACTAAAATATTATTGCGATACTTGTTTGTAAGCTACATTCCTACTTTCCCCATCAGGTGCAAAAATAAATAACTTCTTTGAGGAACCCACTCTTGAGCATGCAACACAAAGTTTCCCATGTGAAAAACATGATGATCTTAAATCAACTCCGCAATGTCGAATAGACTGTCCCTGTGGCTTCTTGATCGTGATGAAAAACGCAAGTCTTATCTTGAAATTAAATGGAAATCCGTCTGAAAAGGATGGAATAAAGACTGGATGGAATAAAGATTGTTTCACCTTTTCCCTTTCCTATCAAGATGGTATCTTCTATCACATTGGACAACGTTTTCCTCACACAATACCTTGTTCAAAAATAATTATTAAATATCTTAACAACTATCATTTTCTGGCCATTCTGCGTAAAATAAATTTCAAATAAACAAAAATAATATAGGTATACCAATACTGTTTGTAGCGATAAATCTTCCTTTAGCGAAATTTTCTTGGCGCCAAATCTGGTACTAAATTTCATCAAAAAATCGCCAAGCAAGTCAATCGGCCTATTTGTTACATACATTTCAGAGACTTTGCCACGCCCTACGCTGAGAAGCTGTGTTAGGGCTTATTTCCCCCTCCTATACTTCAAGTAGGTTGATGAGGAACAAGTGTACCAAATTTCATCGAAATGCCTTTAGCCGTTCGGAAGTCATGCTGGAACAAACATACATACGTTGAGTTTTATATATATAGATAAAACTCAACAAATGTGTTAAAATATCAGAATATGTGTGTGTCTAACCATCTGAAGTCTAAAAAAATTAATGATGGAAATTTATCAATTAACGGCTATTCATATCTACTCTGTAAGCATTAGAGGGTTTTTCCCCCATAAGAACGATGCAGATTCTTTCTTAATTATTTAAATGTAAAAGAAAAAAAACATGAGTATAAAACTATCAGTTTATTATGGTGAGTTCATTCATTTTTACTTTCTGAATTATTATTATTGTATGATGAGTGTGCAAGCGTGCGTGTGCATGTGTTTCTGGATGTGTCTCTCTGTGTGTTTCACACAAAATTACATTTCAAAATATGGTTGCAGTGAATAAAATAAATTTTCATAATGGAAATATTTTGCTACCTATAGCAGAATTACTAAGTTCTATAAATGTGTGAAGGGGCTAGAGGATACATCACACTATTCCCTGCTTTATCATTGACTCAGATCAGTTAGTTGCAAATGATACTCCAGGCAAAAAAGTTCAACAATGAACAGTTATTTCACATTTCAACAAAGTACAGTAGGACCTCTATTTTGCGAATTTCTCTATTTTGTGAACTTTTTCTTGAAACCAAGAACATTTTGCGAATTTCTTCGTAAAATAACCTACAAATACCGAAGTGAATTCTCTATTTAACGAACTTTTTCTTGTGATCCAATATTTTTTTCCTCCCTATTTTTCAAAATATTTCTAAACATTTAAAACTTATTCTTTCTTTTAACACATTTTATGGTGATCAATGACCTTGAAGCTGGAAAATGTCAAAGCGAAAGTGCTTGAGCATCAAAGAAAAAAAATTTAATTCTTCACGAGGTGGATAAAGGCGTGAAAAAAAAGGATATTGCTTTAAAATTTGGTATTCCTCCAAACAGCTTATCAACCATAATAAAAAAAATCGTGATAAGATACAAAATTACGATTCATCGAATTTCTGTTCAAAACGTTTAAAAGCATGTATCTATGACGATGTGGATGAGGCAGTTTTGAAGAAAATAAAAACAATACAGCGATGAATTTTATGAAGACGAAGATGATGAAGATGGAAATGATCATGATGCAGAAATCAACAAACCTTCGTATGATGAAATGCTAAAATTCATTAATTTTAATATAAAATTATTTTTTTAATTGAAAATACAGTGTATTCCCGGACAATGTCTTGTTTTATTCTTGTTTTCCTTGCAGATTTCTTTTTGATGGGTAAAATATAAAAACAAATAGATATTAATTTACAAAATAAAGGATGTGATTAATTACATTTTTAATAATATTTAGTGTTTATGAATTTAAAATCTGTTTTGTGTAGTTAAAAGTATTTTAAAAGGTGAATCTCTATTTAACGAATTTTCCATATAACGAACTTTTTCCCGGATTTAGCGACTTTGTTAAATAGAGGTCCGACTGTATATTGTACAAAATGAACTCGTCAATTTCAACATCAAAACATTTAAACAAAAATTATCTGCAGAACAAGAATCGGGACGATACATCTTGTATCGAAAGTTACCATGCAAACACAAGAACACTTGATGAGACGAAGCACACATTCAGTGAGGTGCGAAGGGATTTCAGGTACATCTGGATTACTGTGTCACTGAGGATTAGCATACTGGAATAAGCCGCATCATTTACAGAAGAAGTCGGGAAGGCTCATGCTCCGCTTAGGAGAGATGGCTGACACCGTCTGCTGTAGACCCGGTCAAGAAGACTCGTGCTTCACTGAAGTGAGTTGGTTATATTGCGATGCTGCTCTCTGTCGGAACTGATAAAGTCACTCGGATAAATAAGCCGCTCGTCTAAAGTTCCGCTTAGGAGAGATGGCTGACACCGTCTGCTGTAGACCCAGTCAAGAAGACTCGTGCTTCACTGAAGTGAGTTGGCTATATTGTGTTGCTGCTCTCTGCCGGAACTGATAAAGGCACTCGTATAAATACGTTGACCAACAGTGCGCGCGCAGAACAATTGCACCTTCTTAGCATCTTGCATGAAAGAATGAAGGTCCTCCACCTGCCGCCTCGTGGCAAGGTGAGACGTGATATGCAGTGGCAAAGGTCAGAAGTTCGAGATGCCACCACAAGTGTCTTAAACTTTAAAGTTGCATCACGTGATTAGAATCATATTCAATTATTCGTGAAAAGATAAATTCTTAAAATGTGTTTTCTACTTATCTAATATTCACGAAATAACATCTTTAACTCCAATAACCAAACTTTTAATTTAAGGGAAATATCTATGCTTATTAAAAGTGTAATATTCATGTTGTATACCCTTACTTTTCCAGGTAATACCTGTCCATACTATCCTGCGCCAACGAATGGGGCCTTGTCTTGCAGCGATTGGCTTTTCGGTCAAATATGCCAGACGTTCTGCAATGAAAAATATGACTTTGTGGAGACACCTGCCGAGTGGTACATTTGTAATGAGAACTCCGTGTGGGTTACTATGCCGGAACACATGCCTATACCTTGGCCGGATTGCTCAAGTAGGTGTGATTTGTATCATCGAGTTCAACATCTTCATTTTTACGAAATTATTTAAAAGTGAAACAGAAGGAAAAAAATGTTTGATTTTTCTCCAAGCTTCTTACTTTACAAATTTCAACTTGCCAGTCACTTACCGATTAGAAAATAGATAAATTTTTATCTGAAAATGACAATAAACTATAAGGTGTAACATATAAAGACATAAATACGAATTAAGGGAAGTTTTAATTGTGAAAGGGGTAAAAATACAATAATATTAGCGAACAACGAATGAAAAAGAACGAGGGGGAATAAGAATCTGGTGGATGACGTCATGAGAGGCCTTCATCCATGCAGATTCAAAATAGAATAGGGTTTTCTGTCGAGGAAAAACGACTTTAAGGCCTAGATTTATATTTTCCTCTGAGGCCTGAACCCATTCCGGAATATTATTTAGCTTATACTTCTAATTTTAATGAAAAGAACACTGGTTTTTTTTTAATCCTCTTCCCTCGACTTTCTAAAATATTTTGTAATAAGATGTCACTTATATATTTTCATAATTGAATGTTTCGTGCAACCAAGTTTAAATGTGTCAGATAATAATCAACAAAGGTACATGAGACAATGGAGATGGAATTGGAGAAATCACTATCAAAAATTCTTGATTGCTAGAAATGTTTTGGATATAAGTCGATCAAACAATCCCTTATTAACAAGATTTGCTCGTTTATTGTGGCTTTTTACATATTTGCAAAAACAATTAAAACTTGTGGGAATGCTGAAATATCCTAAGTCGGTAGCCGTCTCTAGGATGCGAGGATTACTGATAAGTATGTCTCCACAAGTTACTGCATGCTCTGCTGACTTGCACAGGACTCGAAGGAATCAACGCAATTAGGTAACAACTCAAACTTTAATACATCCAAAAAAAGTCAAAAACAGAGTTAAAGAACTCAGGATTAGACATGTCGAACACTGAGTCCTGATCGGGGGGCGCCAGTGAGGGGGACCGGGGAGTACAGTGCCCCTCGCTTCGGATCAAATTTTTGTACCCCGTTCACGCAACGTGCTATTCAACTAGTAGATAAATAAATATCTGGCGAAAATTTGTGAGGGCCATTATTACTCCCTCCCCTTGTATAGAACGCCGCCTCATGTCCCTGTGCCTACAACCATTACAGCTGCTGAATCAGTTGGATGGACATTGGACCCCTCCCCTTGTACAGCAGGTCGTTCCCTTCTGCCGGGGAGACCCTGTCCCCCCGTCGAGCGTACTCTAGCGCCACTCCTGGTCCTGATGAATTCTGGAATCTGGTCTAGCATCTGGCTGCAGATGATACGGGCTAATACCCTCTTGAATAGTATGGCGCATGCCCAAAGTGCACGGTGCACGCCATTGGCTAATCCCCTAATTTCAAACCTCGGTTGCAGACACGGTGTCACCTCGATCTTTTAACTTTTCATGTTACAACAGCTGAAGGGCGTTTCAGTATACATATACGTTGCGTGTGTCAGGTACTAAGGAATGTCGGTAAAATCAGCCTCTAACCAAGAACATTTCAAATACAAAACCGAATCTACAGGTTGTCTGAAAAAAACGTATGCACTGTTTAACGAATCATAACTTCTTGATTTTTCTTTCTTCTGAGGGTGCGATTAATTGGAATTAATGAGTGTACCAAAATTAACTTTTTAAAAAAGAAAATTTATCTTAAAACGCTGCTACTTTTCTGTTAGCCGGGCGCAGATGTCGCCAATTGTAAACCAAACGCGAGCCAAGTCGCCAAGCGAAGCGATTTGGCGCAAATGTGGCGCAAATGTCGCCAATTGTGAACCAAACGCGAGCCAAGTCGACAAGAGCGAAGCGAATTTGGCGAAATTCTACATTATTTGGCGATTTTTCGCTTGCACCCGGCTAACGGAAAAGTGCCAAAATGCTTTTATATATATTATATATCCATACAATCAGCTATTATACAACCACCAGTTATCATAAAAGATATTATATAACCATATATTTTGAACAAGTGAATAAGAATTATGAATATAAAAGTATCATTGTTGAATAATTCCACTCATTGCAATGCTCGATCATATTATGAATTCTCTTACAAAGTATGGTGAGATATTGGTTGTCTTTACGGTTCTTAAGCTTACTTCACATCTCAAGGACTCTTAAAAACGTGACCTTTATTTAGGTCAAACGTTTAAATACATAACGAACTTCTTTCAAAATGCTATTAATAGTAATCAATCAATAACGGCTTTAATTGGCAAGCTTTTCTACGTTAAGTGGTTTTCATTATTCTATTTGTTTGATCGGATTTCAAGAATGCTTGCCTACTACATTGTCTTTTATTGTTAGAAATGTGTTCATGAGAGTAATCCGACTGTTGTCACATATCATTGAAATAAATATTTAAATCCGAATATTTCCGATCGAAAGCTCATATTGAATGGGTTTTTTAAAAAACATAACGCATGCATATTTGTATATGAGAGCGAAATTTATGTGCACAATGTATGTGGATTTTTCGGTTGTTTAAACCCTAAATGAATGTATAACTTTTTAAAACGTTAATGAAATACGTATTCTGCGAAAGTTATTTTGAGAATAAACATTTACATGTTCTTTTACGATGTCGTTTAACATAAACCTTTCAATATGCTTAAAGTTAAATTGAATTTTACTGAATAAAACGAAAAGCAAAGAGTGTGACGAAAAATGCAACTTCAGAGTGAACGCTTTTTCAGCATCTATTCATTGAGAATTTACGTTTACGTATTTAAAACGGTAATGTGTGATCCTTTTAATGAAAAATTACTTAAAATAGAAAGCAGAATATCCTCTTAGGTATCCAACTAGGTTCGGAAAAAAAATTTTAAAAAAGCATGCACAGAAAATACTTATGGAGCTAAATAACAGAAATAGGCTTAAATCGTCACAATTAGATATAAAAATTCATATATCATCGGTAGTATTTGAAAATAATTAATTTTTTTCAAGAATTTTAATACAATTTTCAATGTTAAGAGAAACAGCATAATTGAAAAAATATGGATATATTTAATTTTAATTTCTCTTGCGTACTTCTAAAACTATCTAGAATGTAATAGACCGCAAGATAAAATTTATTTTAATAAATAAATATTTTAGGAACATTCAAAGTTGGCGCCATTGATTTTTCCCGAAAATTATCCTATGTTTCGAAATGAAAGTGACTGTAAAACATGACTAATAAAGCTACTACAATATCTGCTGTCTATTATACTCTCAAAGTTGTTTGAAATATGTGTACCAAATTTCAATTAATTCTAATTAATTGTTTTGGAAATATCACGTTTTTCGCGGACCAATTTTAGTGAAATTTTCATTTTTCAAAAAACGCTTTTAATAACCATAATAACACATTAGTTCAACTAAATATCTAGGAAAAAAATATTCAAAGAATAAAAATGGAAACAAAGACTGTTTTAGAATCTTAAAAGTTGTGGCTTTATTTTTAGATCATTAAAAAGTTTTTGAATTTTTCTTCGAAAATCACTTTTTCAACCTAGTCGTTGGCATTCCTAAAAATATCAAGGAATAGAATATTCAAAGAATAAGAATAAAACAAAGACTGTATCTTAAAAGTCGTGGCTATATTTTTAGATCATTAAAAAGTATTTGAATTTTTCTTCGAAAATCACTTTTTTAACCTAGTCGTTGGCATTCCTTAAGGAAAATATTTTCCTTCTGAATAGCTCTTAGTCTGTCCATATACACTATATGCCCAAAAGTATCCGGACACTTGCAGATTTTCACATTTTTTAGAATTTCTCCGGAATAGTTCAACCGACTGCCTTTAAACTTCGGACATGTAAAGAATAGACAATAACTCACATTTTACATTGAAGATTCGTTCCTGAGGGCAATTAGGGGGCCGTCTACAAACTGATGAAGACAAAAACGTTTTTGGCCCACCCCGCTTCACAGAATACGGATAACAAGATGAAACTTTCAGAAATGGTAATGTTTAATGTGCATATTATTTACAGGAATTTTTGTAAACTCAGCGCAAATATGTGTGAAGATATAAAGGTTTTCTTAAAAAATCTCAAATTTTCCCACCTGTTTTTTGCTTATAACATGCAGAGTTATTTGTTATATTATACGAAACTTACAGAAAAGATGACAATATGTTAGAGACGCATTCGTGTAAAACATTGGAAAAGAATTGTTGAATATTATAGGAATTATGAGCAACTTTAGTAAATAGTGTTTTACTGCGCATGCGCGAAACATAGTGTAATTTCTCTTTCACAACTTTAAAGCCAGATATATAGGGCAACCTATATAAAAAAATTCAGTTCAATATCATTAGTATTCAGAAAGATATCGGCATTACAACGAGCAGAATTTTAGCTCCTGTCGAAGAGAAGCTAAAAGATGAGGGGTTGTACACAAATTGATATTTTTTAAACTTATATCTTTAAATAGTTATATTGAATTGTATAGCGGTTAGAAACTATGAACACTTATCAATTACGTGCATAACTTAAATTCCAGCTAATTAGACACTATAAATAACAAAAATTTTATTACTTTAATTATATTATTTGCATGCTTATTAACAAGTTACATATTACAATGTTACGGCCAAACTATATTTTTAAATATATTTATTTTATGGCGAAACGATTTTTTATCTAATTAATTTCTTTTCTTAAAATATTTTAATAAGATAACAGATAATAATAATTCTACATATATATTTTTTTATTCGTTACGAATATTAGATGTGTTCATGGGTATTCAGCAAATTCTAACCACTATACAATTCAATATAACTATTTAAAGGTATGTTTAAAAAATATCAATTTGTGTACAACCCCTCATCTTTTAGCTTCTCTTCGACAGGAGCTAAAATTCTGCTCATTGTAATGCCGATATCTTTCTGAATACTAATGATATTGAACTGAATTTTTTTATATAGGTTGCCCTATATATCTGGCTTTAAAGTTGAGAAATTACACTATGTTTCGCGCATGCGCAGTAAAACACTATTTACTAAAATTGTTCATAATTCCTATAATATTCAACAATTCTTTTCCAATGTTTTACACAAATGCTTATCTAACATATTGTCATCTTTTCTGTAAGTTTCGTATAATATAACAGAAAACTCTGCATGTTATAAGCAAAAAACAGGTGGGAAAATTTGAGATTTTTTAAGAAAACCTTTATATCTTCACACATATTTGCGCTGAGTTTACAAAAATTCCTGTAAATAATATGCACATTAAACATTGCCATTTCTGAATGTTTCATCTTGTTATCAGTATTCCGTGAAGCGAGGTGGGCCAAAAACATTTTTGTCTTCATCAGTTTGTAGACGGCCCCCTAATTGCCCTCAGAACCAAATCTTCAATGTAAAAAGGGGGTTTATTGTCTATTCTTTACATGTCCGAAGTTTAAAGGCAGTCGGTTGAACCATTCCGGAGAAATTCTAAAAGATGTGAAAATCTGCAAGTGTCCGGATACTTTTGGGCATATAGTGTATTTGCTGTTTTTCTTCAAACTTTTTTTCTAAGAATGGAAAAAGGTTCACATACCCCAAAAGTAAAAATCTACAAAGGGTGAAGAATTTAACATTTCCATTTACAATAAAAGACAGAACATTTCCAATTGAGTTATTCTCGGTTTATTCATGAAACCTCAGACATCGAATTTGATGTTAATGTTAATAAACAAATTCCAGAAATACACGATTTCTGTAGTTATTGAGAAACTCATCATCCTCCAAGACATCCTGTTATCTTTACAGGAATAAATTACCACACATCAGAGCTTTCAAATATATAAAGGCCTAATAGAGTATATATGAAGCTCACCTGTAATGAAATTCTTTAGCGACAGTTTGATCCGGGGAACCAAAGCATTGCGAATAAAGATATGACATTTATTAGTTATTACGGGAAACAAGGATAGATTCAATATCATTACGAACACTACTGAAAGAAACAGAATGAAGAAGACGCCTTCACTTTCTGGGAAATAAAGCCAGAAGCGCTCAGCATTATTAGGTTACGATCCAGTTAATTAACGAGATTTTTCAGAGTATTTTGAAGGTGTTGATTAACAGAATAAAGGTTCTCGTGACATTTGGATGACATGATCAAATCATTTCGTAACGTCTTCGCCAAGAAAATAACAGAATACGCATTCATTTTCACTTTCTCGTGTACGGTATACAAAGAGAAAGTTCTAGAATCTTCAAAAATTCGATTTCATCTGACGGATGTCTGACACTTGAAGATTTTGATAAACCTCTACGTTTTGGACCGCCCCGAGACCGCAATAAATAGTTTTTGGAGTTATGTCTGTCAGTCTGCGAGCACGATAACTCAAAAGAGCAGTAAGCTAGATGGATGAAATTTGGTATGTGGGCTTAAGTCCAAAACAAACGTGTTTCTGACACTTGAAGATTTCGATGAACCTCTACATTTTACACCTCTTCGGGACCGAAATAAACAGATTGTTGGAGTTATGTCTGTCAGTCTGTGAGCACGATAACTCAAAAGAGCAGTAAGCTAGATGGATGAAATTTGGTATGTGGGCTTAAGTCCAAAACAAACGTGTTTCTGACACTTGAAGATTTCGATGAACCTCTACATTTTACACCTCTTCGGGACCGAAATAAACAGATTGTTGGAGTTATGTCTGTCAGTCTGTGAGCACGATAACTCAAAACAGCAGTTAGCTAGACAGATGAAACTTGGTATGTGGGCTTAAGTCCAAAACTTAAGATTTCTATCAAATCTTGAAAAAAAAAATTCGTCTAACGGAAAGTTTGTCAGTGTCTTTGTTTGTCATTCTAGTTGTGAACATGGTAACTGAAGAACGCAACGAGCTGAATGCATGATTTATGATTATGAATTTATCACTAGAATTGTGGATCTGTGTCAAATTTTGGACCAAATCTTTCAAAGGGTTAAATATATGTCGGTCGATCTATTCGTTTGTATGTGAATCCCATAACTCAAAAACGCAACGAGCTGAATGCATGATATTAGATTATGAGTTTATTGCTAGAATTGTGGATATGTGTCAAATTTTGGACAAAATCCTTCAAAGGGTAACTATATGTAGGTCCGTCTATTGGATTATATGTGAATCCCATAACTCAAAAAGTTACATAACTGAAACTCGGTATGTGGTCGGTATGGGGGGTTCAAACGGCCGACCCTTGTTTATAATCATTCTCAATCTAAAGGTGTCACGTCCGTTCGTTCAAGAAAGGACTCCGACTTCATTGGAAAAAACTTGAAAAACTTTAAATTAACTTTAGTTATAAATAGGTTAAATGTATTTAAGAGACTTACAGTAAATGCAGAACAAGTTTGACAACAACAGATCCAACGATCGAAAAACATGCGCTAGCCCCCATCAGTGCCTGCACATCCAAGTGAGTGAATCAGTTTCACAGTCCTTCCCCTCTGCTTCTAAAGCAACCGTTGAGCAGCTCCGCATTATCATGCCAATGACATCAGAACGCCAAGTCTCCACGTGTAGTCTTGACGACAAAATTTTAGATTTGTATAAGATTTTGGACGTAATCAGTTAAAAGGAAGAGGTATTAGGCTGAGAAACTGAATAAAAAAACGCTCCATATTGTATCAGAATAAGGGAAACTGGAGGAAAGAAGGCTACCGCTGTTTTTGAATGAAAATGTTTAGTATGATCGAGAAATTTGAAAACTAGGCTTTAACGAAAATATGCATTCTAGGAATCCTAAGAGAATACAAATCGAAAGAATACGATATCTGCAGTTGCACTATAAGTTGAGACAAAATGATCCTCTGGTTTCATAATGAAAAAAATCAGAAACTATTAAAAAGAGCTCATAAGGTATCTTAATGAATTATCTCTTTTTTTATGTTTTATAAACATTCGATAGTTTTTCAGGATTTATGAAAGAATATTTTCATAATTGTCTACAACCAAAATAGGATCATTCAATATTTCATTTAACAGAATGATATCTTCATTTTTTACTGTCAATTCTGTATTTGTTTCGATCAATCTTCAAACTATTGATATTTAATTAAAAACGGATGATTCATTTCTTAGATTAGTATCCCGTTTCGAAAATACATTAGAAATATCTGAAGACGAATGTCGGTGTAATTTTGAATCTTGGTCAGATGACCAGCATGATACTTGAGAAGCACTCCTTCTCCAAACTTCGACACCATTTTTTATTTAAAACCCACACACCGGTCCGGCCTACCCGAAAGGGTGTAAGGCCTTTAGCAGACCGGTGGGGAAATATAAAAGTAATACAAGAAAACCCACACACCGGTCCAGTCTTTCGCAGACCGGTGGGGAAATATAAAAGTAATACAAGAATATCAATATGACATGACACACAAAATCATCACAAATGCAGCACAGAACGTTACAAACATTGCAAGAAAGGGACACCAACAAAATAAATAAAGTAACCTAAAACATACTCATAAGAAAAAAAAATAAATACGCCACTGAATCGAAATTACACTTGGAGAGAACCACAACTTAATTGAATTTTGTTTGATTTTTATCACCGAATCTGGAACCAAAATTAAAGATATTCAAAACACTCAAAAGGAGGAGACCCCAGTATGCATCCAAATGAGCAAAACACAAGCAGCAGCTCAGCACAACACACCAGTAAAAAGAAGGAGGCAATAAAGCTTTTTGCAAAATATCATTAAAAATCCCACAAAAGAGCATCAAAAACAGACCCCGTGGTCTCTCACCAGTCCAGAAAATAATAAAATCCATCTAAGTACAAATCAGTCAAACAATAAAAATACATGAACAAAATGATCAAATTTTAAAAATAAGAATTGTAAAAACAGGGTTACCAATTGGGATTCCCGAAGGGTGAATGCTCAACAAAATGTAGGACACTAAAACATTTTAATAAGTCCAGGGTTAACCTAAAAACAATAACATCAGTTAAAATTAAAAATTCATACATTCATTCATCATAAAAATTCGACACCATACCAGAGGGAGGAGTTTTGATCTGAAAGGATCCTATTAATCAGTCTCGAATTCGAGAGAGTCGTTTGGTCCCGAATTCGAGACGTAGCACTGAGCCACGGCGAACGCAAAAGAATCCTCGTGAATTCAAATGGTTGTAAAAGCAGGCATTCAAAAGATATGTGAACCTGAAAAATCTGGTTTAGAATTAACAGTTACAATTAATAAAATTTAACAAAAGAAATTAAAAATTGAAAATTAATTAAAACTCTTTTGTATTATACAGAATGGCGCATATGCAGGCAACTTCTAATAAAATACAAATACAAATAATATAAAAACAAAAAAATAAAATAAATATAGAAGAAACAGAAGAAGTAAACAATAACGATAACAATACACCTTTTTGCGAGCCCAAAGCTGCAGCATCCAGTGATTGCGTCAACAAAATTGTCCTACAATTAACCAACAGATCACTATAGAATTAAACAACATAAAAAATTCTCTAATAATTAAAATAATTAAAACAAATAAAAGAAGAAATTAGAAAATAAAAGAAAATCATTCAAAATCGAAGAAATGGAAGAGAACTCGAATGGCGAACTTTTTCAAAGAGCCACCCGCCATCGGAGTTCTGATATGGACAAATTTTCTGTCGAGGATAAGACTACAAATTCAAAATTATACCCCTCTGTGTCCTGAATTTGTCCATTAACTGAAATATAAGAAATAATCCCTTTGAAAAAAGAAAAAGGATAACAAAGTCCTTTATAACAAATCCAATAGATACTAGAGAATGTAAAATATTTACCCTCTGCCGAAAACAGAAGCAAGAAATGAATTTTAGAATTATAAAGCTTTAGAATTAATATACAAAGAAGAGATTTTTACCATAGTTTTAACAGTGAAAATAAAACATGTGATTGAAAGTTCTGATGAAGCAAGGGAATCGGGCTGAGATTCTTTAGAATAAAGAAAAATATTACTGCAAATTATATATTCAGATTTCTTTTTAAAAAATTCGTAATATTAGGTGAAACGCTACACTACAATTTACTTGATATCATTGAAGATATAATTTTTTTTCATAGTAAGATGATGTAAAATACATTTTCTTGCAGTAATAAGATATTCGATACTTATTGCCGAAAAATCCCCGAATTCGTTCACGACTTAATGAATCGAAACTTTGATTAAAATTTAAAAAACTTCCTCCACTTATCAATTCATCTTTGAATCAAATGCAAGTGACTCTACGTGGCCTGACCTTCACAAAGATCTCACATTCGTTTTTATTTTTATTAAATATTCTTAAGGGAAAGAATCCTGTATCGCCATATAGAGAATTTAACCGCAGTAGAAAATGACTAAATTTCTGACGTAAAGGACAAATGACAACCAAAAAGTAAGAGAGGCCGAGAATTCAATAACATCCTCCGAATCGATTAGGGGCCGTCCATAAATGATGTCACGCTTGGAGGAGGGGAGGGGGGTTCATGAAATTGTGACAGTTTGTGACAAGGGGGAGGGAGGGCGTAACCAGAAGTGTGACATCACACATTTTGGTTAAAATAAAAACATTTAAAATCAGCAGATTAAATTTTGAAGTTACCAGAATTTAGGGGTATTTTTTTAATCGGGGCTAAAACAACTTTCATGTGATTTTTTTTCCTTACTTATATTCCTTTCTTTTCGAAAACTGCATTCAGGGTAGGTTCTGAGAATATGGTAGCAGCAGAAATTCTTCACCATTAAAAGAAAACCTCCCCCTGTCACACCCTTGGAATGTCCAACAAAAGATACGTCGCCCCACCTGGGTGAGTGGTAGAACTGGTGGCGGCACAAACAGGTTGATTTTATTGAGGCGTTTTTTCCTTTAATTCAATCTGTTTAAGAGTATTTTGTGCGCCTAAAGTACAGATAAGATTTAAAGCAAAATATATCAAATTCCAAAATACTACCGTTTTCAATTGCTCTTTTATATTAATTTTTTATTTCTATTGTATATTAATTAGGTTTTCTGTTGCAAACCTTAATCTTATTTCATACAAAATAAGTACACATATAATCATTATTATTGTTATGCTCACAAATGTCATTAAAACACATAGTTACAGTTTAAAAATAAAATTTGAAATATGATGTATAACGTAGTGCTTTGTTCCTGAACTGCAAGTATATGTTTATGTAATATAGCGTGACATGTGACAAGAGGGGGGGCGTATGGTAAAGTGTGACACTTTGTGACAAATGGGGGGTCAAAAATATTGAAAAAAGTGTGACATCATTTATGGACAGCCCCTTATCTGAAATTTTCAAAACGTCTTTTGGGGCTCCCTTCAGTTGCAAGGGAAGGGATCTCTCTATTTTCTACTTGATCGGAGAGAAAATATTTTGTTGAAGCAAAACCAATCAAGTGAGCGAACAGAGATGGAGTGATGTAAATGGCCGTCGTTGATTGGCCGCGTCAAACCAGGAATGGCAGGAATGCTGACATTTTCGGACGAACGCACAAGACCTCGCCTGAGGCATTTATATTAGAAGAGTTCACTCGACGACAGCATAAAGAGTGAGACATGATCCGACTAGGAGATTTATTTATTTATTTTTGACTTTATGCTATCCTTATTCAACTAGTTAATAGTAACCTAACACATAATAACTCTATGGAGAATTACGACTAAACTAAATAGTAAACATGTTGAATTGAGAGTTTTTTCTTTTCTAATGGAGACTAAATTTGAGATTTAAATGTGAGCGTGATATTTGTCAATTAAAGAGATGTTGATTCGAAATACTTAGATTCTGGATATAAAACATGAGACTTAATTGAAGTTGAAATATTTGCAGTATTGTCCAATAGGAAAGCTTCTTTATGTCAATTAACGTTAGTACTTTTTATCGTGTTGCAGCAGAAAGGTAGATTCTTCTTCTTTAAGAGCGTAACAACCTGTTGCAGGTCTTAGCTGCCTCGACAGGACGCTTCTTCCAACTCAGACGATCCGAAGCAACTCTTTGCCAGATTTTATTTTCAAAATTTTGATGTCATTTTCTGTATCGTCCAACCATCTTGTTGAAGGTCTGCCCCGGGCGCGGGCGAATAGGTAGATTACTTGTGGTTAATGATGATGCATAATTATAATGATGATGCTCAGTTGATGATGATATATGCCAAGTTTTTTTCGCATTCATCATACATGCCTTGGATGAAGTGTGAGCACTTTTATATTTTTATTTAAAGAATGACATTATAAATATGCTGATCAAAATTGTATTGGAACAGAATACTATAGAAAAATTAATACAAAGAGTGTAGATGCTAATAATCTTCTGCCTTTATCATGGTCCATACAATTTTGCAACAAAAATCGTCCATTGGGTGTACATGAATGTAGTCCAATAAGCAGGATAATAAAATTGACGCTTTATTCCACGAATATTCTTGCAAAATACAAATCAAAAGTAACAAAACTAAGCAGCAATTGTATAAAATAACAACACAAGCAGATCACTGATAAAAGTCAGTAACATCACTTTCAATAGCGCTCGGCGTATATTAGCTCACCAGCTTGCACTGTGGTCAAAACTTCAAAGAAACTGACTCCTCATTTGACTAGCTCGGTATTTATACCTTTTTCCGACAGGATGTGGCGTCATATAGAATTCTCTCGAAAATTCTCTGTTCCTGTTAGAGATAGGACGATAATTCTCGCATATTTGAAAACCTTCATTTCGACGCCAGAGTCGCCAAATTTTTCACCAAAATGGTCGCCAAAGTCGGGGTTTATTAGCTTCCATACAGTTAGAATCCCTGTAAATCCTTCTTTATTTCCATAAGATTAACACAGCAGGAAAGCGGTGTTTGCAGAATCGTAACAATATTTTTTTATGTCGAGATCAAGTGGCGAGAGGAAAGGCAGTCTTGTCTCTTTCCGAATCATGTATCAGCATATGATGAATATTTCTGAAGTAAAAACTGATTAAATATCTAACGTAAAGGACAAATGACAACTAAGACGCAAAAAATGCCGAGAATTCAATACCATCCTCCGAATCGATTATCTGAAATTTTCAAAACCTCTTTTGAGCCTCCCTTCAGTTGCAAGGGAAGGGATATTTCTATTTTTTTCTTGATCGGAGAGAAAATATTTTGTTGAGGCAAAACCAATCAAGTGAGCGAACAGAGATCGAGTGATGTAAATGGCCATCGTTGATTGGCCGCGTCAAACCAGGAATGGCAGGAATGCTGACATTTTCGGACGAGCACACAAGACCTCGACGGAGGCATTTATATTAGAGAAGTTCACTAGACGACAGCATAAAGAGTGAGACACGGGCCGTGATCCGACTAGGAGATTTATTTATTTATTTTTGATTCTGTGCTATTCTTATTCAACTAGTTAACAGTAACCCATCACGTAATAACTCTGCTTAAAATTGCGGCTAAACCGAAAAGTAAACATGTCGAGTTAAGAACATTAAGTATTGGTAAGTTAATTAAGAAACTTTGTGAATTAAATGCGTGAGATGTCTGCAAGCTAAAGACAAATAAATTCTGAATACTTAGAAAGCAGATTTAAATTTTGGGTTTGGTTTTAACGTGAAATATTTACTGGCATCATTTACTAAAAGACTTCTTTAGGATTTTATAAAGGTTAAGAACTTTTATCGTATTATAATCGAAAAAGTATTTTACGCATGGTGATTTTATAGAAGTGTGAGGAATGTTCCGTTTTGAGTTTTAAAAAATCACATTATAATTGTGCCGATTGAAATTATAAGAAAAATAAATGGTGTTAAGTGTATGGAAGCTAATAATTTTCAACATTCATCATTGCTCATATGATAATTTTTATGCGGAGATCAAGTGGTGAAAGAAACATCAGTCTTCTTCACGACCGATTTAATTTCCTTTAATAACGCGCCATTTTAGAATAGAAAGTTTTTTACGGGAATTTCTAGTACGGTTATCTAGAGTTAATTACTAAAAATATTTAAGTTATTCATTTATTTCCTGAACTAGAATAGTTTTTTTTAATTCCGTTGCCTGTTCATAGTAATAACATCAGAAGTAGTTACACAAATGAAGTACGGAAAGTGCCGCCTGGCTTTTTTGAGTTAGAGACACACGGGTCGTGATCCGACTAGGGGATTTATTTATTTATTTTTGATTCTGTGTTATCTTTATTCAACTAGTTAAGAGCAACCCATCACGTAATAAATCTGTTTAAAGTTACGGCTAAACCGAATAGTAAACAAGTCGAATTAAAAACATTAACTATTGGAAAGTTAATTAGTAAACTTCAGGAATTAAATGGGAGAGATGTCTGCAAACTAAAGACAAGTCAATTTGAAATACTTGGACAGCACATCTAAAATTTGCGTCCGGATTTGACGCAAAATATTTGTCGTCACTATTTTCTAGAAAACCTCTTTACGATTTTATAAACATTAATAATTTTTATCATATTATAATATAAACTAGGGGGTTACACCCCCTGCTCGCTCCGCTCACCAACCCACAAGAATCACGTTGTGATTCTTTCGGGATATTATATATTTATATATTTCTACGGCCCTAGTCCAAAGAGCTTAGTTTTGCGGCCATCTCTTCCAAAAGTTTGTTTATAATTTTCAGTTAAAAATGCAATAGTTTCTTTTCGAAGTATCAAATCATTTATTAAAACCTTTTTAATTTTTTAACCACATTTTATTTTTAATTCAAAACAACATTGATTTAGAATATCTACAAAAAGAGTTTCGACAGCTAACTTTCAATCCGCGATTGATTTTGATAATGAATTTGAATTTTTGAGCTTATTTTTGTCATGTCGAACGAAATGTTGCTCAGGCATATTCCCCACATGTATACAGACACACTCCAGTTATAATATAGTCAAGAAAGGTACAGCATTTTCCTCTGGATAGTCACTTATGTTCCTGAAAACTCAGAAAATGTGAGTAATCGAGAGATAGAATAGCCCATTTTTCAACCTTTTAACTAAAAAGGAGACGCTAAGGACACATTCATTCATTTCTCTAATCGAAACTGAATGACTTAAACTTATTTGGTTCAATCTATTTAACTCAAAAAAATAATTCGAAAATTTGTTGTCTTTCAAAAGAAACAAATATCGTCTCGGACTTTCCGCCCATGTAAACAAACCAAACTTGTGAGCTGTTGCCAAACGACGATTAACAAATTCGCCCCATTTTTGTCGCCACGTAAGAGAATTATGTATATAACCTGGCTAAAGCTTGTCCACAGCCAAGCTGCTATATTAATTGTTGAAAACTCCATATACTTGGATTGACTTTTTCAATACTATTAATAACAGCAGAGTTTTTTTACCTGTTGACATATAAATGTTTAAACTTAAGTTTATGTTCATGGTATCTATAGTATTTTCAATTCTTTAGATATGTTTTAAATTTGGTTGTATTGTTCAAATAATGACTATTTAGTATAGGATTTGCTTCTTGATATGTCTTGTTTACTTTGTTTCTGTACGATCATATATAATAAGTTATATTTCGATTTATATATATATATATATATATATATATATATATATATATATATATATATATATGGTATTTTACGCATGATGATTCTGTGGAAGTGTGAGTAATTTTCCTTTTAGATTTAAAAAAAATCACAATGTAATTGTACTCATCGAAATTATATAAGAAAAATTAAAGTATGTAAAGAATATAGAAGCCAAAAATTTTCTACATTCATCATTTCTCATATGATAATTCTTATGTGAAAAACGTGCATTACATCCACTCATATGGCGGTTTTTCTTTGAAAACAACTTGATTCGAACCTGCGACCTTCCGATCGCAAAGTAGCGCCCTTCAGACACAAGCCAATATTTAAGGAAATATCTTCTGACTTCGAAATTAAATTTTGAAACTTTTTGACTTCAAAACAATTAGAGTGAACTTTCAGTTTAATACTGTAAACAATCTACTACACTTAAATTGTATAAAATATTGGTAATATATTTTATCAATGAAGCACTTTCACTGAACATATTTCTTCAATTGCTAAGTCTAGTTAAATGATTTCTTGAAAAAATATAACGAAGACTAAAGTTCAAAATTTTCGGAATTGATAAATGAAGACTATTAACTGCTGTTATCTGCGTCATTAACTTTCTTATCCTTCCCCACACAGAAAAACTGATTTCTATAACCCTAATGATGTAACATACATATATTCCTCAGTTTTAACAGTATTCAGCATTTTCGCTAAATTTGATACATTTTCAAGTTTATTTACTATCTTTGGCAAATATATAAATAAAACAAAATGAAAAATAAATATCTTTCAACATAAATGACTCAATAAATTTATATTTTTAGTCATATATCATCAATAGAGAATTTAACCGCAGGAGAAAATGGCTAAATTTCTGACGTAAAGGACAGATGACAACCAAAAAGTAAGAGAGGCCGAGAATTCAATAACATCCTCCGAATCGATTACCTGAAATTTTCAAAACATCTTTTGAGCCACGCTTCAGTTCCAAGGGATGGGATCTTTCTATTTTCTTCTTGTTCGAAGACAAAATACTTTGTTGAGGCAAAACCAATCAAGTGAACGAACAGAGATGGAGTGATGTAAATGGCCGTCGTTGATTGGCCGCGTCTAACCAGGAATGGCAGGAATGCTGACATTTTCGGACGAACGCACACGACCTCGGCGGAAGCATTTATATTAGCCGAGTTCACTCGACGACGTCATAAAGAGTGAGACACGGGCCGTGATCCGACTAGGGGATTTATTTATTTATTTTTGACTCTATGTTATCTTTATTCAACTAGTTAAGAGAAACCATTAACTATTTGACAGTTAATTAAGAATATGTGGATAAAAAAAGGTAATACGGCTTGTGAATTACAGGTATAAGCACTAACTCGAAATACTCATCTTTCCTTCCCTACATAAGGAGACTGATGTTTCTATAAATGTAGGTGAAGTTCATTTGATCATAATCTTGATTTAAATAATAAATTAATAAATCTGCTTAAAATTACCGCTAACCGAATAGTAAACATGCCGAGTTAAGAATATTAACTATTGGAAAGTTAATTAAGAATATGTAGATAAAAAAGCTAATACTGCTTGTGAATTACAGAAACAAGCCCTAACTCGAAATGCTCATCTTTCCTTCCCTACATAAGGAGACTGATGTTTCTATAAAAGTAGGTGAAGTTAATTTGATCATAATCTTAATTTAAATAATAATTTAATAAATCTGCTTAAAATTACGGCTA
>BGPR01001817.1:105197-130086 GCA_013235015.1 Araneus ventricosus | reverse complement strand
TAGTTCTTAAAATACATTTAACTACTGTTCAAAGTAAATAGTTCTACGAGTTCTAATCAAAGTTTTCTGCAATCAACTATTCAATCAAAATGTTATTCTGAAAATTTGTTCATTCTTTAAAATATACAGATAAAGAACGACTCTTTATTGGTTTCGAAATTCATTATTTTATTGAAGAAATAATCAGAATCGTTAGTTCTTAAAATACATGTAACTGCTGTTCAAAGTAAATAGTTCTACGAGTTCTAATCAAAGTATGCTTGGGGTGGGAGAGAGGGGGAAAGCTCGAACTGCGGAATTCTTAGTTCACCTTCTCGAATAAATCATATGACTTTACGATTCAGAAAGTGTATAGTGATACTTCTGGAAGTAAAGTTTCCTTACAAACCCTATCTAAACGTGTATGGTTTGCAGAGTTCAAATCCTTCTCCTTAGAAATTTGTAAATCAAGAAGATTTGACTTATTCGTTTGAAAGTATAACTTTTCAAGGTGTAGGAAAAAATATCCAATAATTCTGCTTGTATATGCTTAGCAAAATTTTCACTCGATTCTCAATTTAGCAAACACTTTCAGAAAATAAATAAAAATTAATGAAATTTTAAAACAAAAAATTAAGAAACAAACTTATTTCGAACATTAAATTTATTGTATGCATTTATTTTGGAAATTAATATATTATTATTAGTTTGTAATTATTTCAGTATTTAATCCGACAAATTCTCACATGAAAAAGGAAAACTAATTGCCGGAATGGGTTGCTCTTTATTACTAAATAAGATATATTCTTAATAAGATTTTGTAGGATAACATTTGTTGACAAGTATATATCAGAAAAACATAAAAAGTTATTTATATTCAAATTTCTGTCTGATTTTTCACATTCATACAATTTTACTGCAACTAACGACAATAATTTTTCAAAGGATAAAAACACTTTACTTAAGAAATCCGGTGAAAAACATCCCCGCAATTTAATGTATTACAACAAAAAAAAATCATAGTAAACTGACAAAGTTATGCAGATTTGATAAAAATTGCCTGAACATTCATCCATTAAGCTTCTATTAAATACCAAACGCGAACACATTTGCATAAAGACCTTGCGAAAGAAAATCTTCTTCTAAAATTGCATAAAACACAAGATATTTTGGGAGTTTCTGGAACTTATTTCCTTCGCCGACACTAATTTATCATCCGGTTTCCAAATAAAGAGGACACAAGTGTCTACGGAACTATAATTCGCCAAATTTTCCTCCACAACTTGGTAACCTAAGAAGATTTCCGTAATAATAAGAAAGACCTAAGATAAGAAAGACCATTCTCGTCTTCTATAAACTCTCTTTTCACATTTCTTTCTTTGTCTTTTGGTAGCGGTACTGAAACACGACTTTTGATTGGGAAAGCTTGAAAAAATGCGCTATAAGGAATTAACTTCGGACTGTCACCTGACTTAAAATCCCTTTAGACATTCTTATAAGCAAGCAAATGTTACACTTACAAACTTAAAATCTGTCAAATAGGATCTGAAAGGTTTTATATAAAGAAAAGATATATGATAAAAATACAGAGTATAGGAGAATTGTTGGACATAATTCAAAAATTAATTAAAAAATCTAATAATGTAAGAACTACGGTTTTTTTAAAGGAGAGCTCATTTTAAAAAGTATTTTTCAGTTAGGTAACGCGCCTTTGCGATGATGTAGGTGGTCGTAAACTACTGGAAATCTCCAATTTTTGAGAGCTATTATCTGCGAAAATATTAAAGAAGAATAAAAGCATGTATTTGTGGGGAATTTTACGCTCTGTAATTTGTTAAATTAATTGTAATTCGAAAACTGGACAGTTTTCGAGATATTCAAGAAAAACTGAAAAAGGAAACCAGAAAACGCGCATCGGATTCTGCTGATCGGCAGCCATTGCGAATGGAAATTTCTCGCTGTAGCAAATTTAGAACATCGTAATGGTACGCCACCTTTCTTACAAAAAACTTTTTAAAAAAACTTTTTGAAATGCCCTCTCATTTAAAAGAAAAACCGTATGTTATGTCGTTTACTTGATGAATTGTTTACTTGATAAATTGATATATAAAAGCACATAAATAATAACTTGATATTATGTAATATAATATATAAACACTTAAACATATAAAATTGCAGTTCATTAGATTAAAAAAATTGCGTTTGTCAAATTAATTTGTTCGTACATATTTTAAATATCTTTTTTAATAAAAATAAAAAAAGGAAAGATATCATGCATACATATAAAAAAGGAAGAGTTAATAATGTCAGACACGAATGCAAAAAAATTACTCCTAAAAAAAGGAACTAAAAGATTTATTTATATTGATACATGAAAAACAATCATTGACATTAACTTGTATATCTCTAGACTATATATTATCAGGGGCCCCTTTTCTTAAACTAATAATGTTGATCAATATTCGCGAACATAAAGTAGAAAAAAACACATATTGTATTAACCTGGAAACTCAAAAGTCAGAGCGATTTAAAAAAAAAAAAGTCCTCAAGTTTCCTTTTTTTTCCTTATCAAGAGGGGGATGCATTGGATCCAATAACTTTTCACTATTGTTCGTCATGAAATACGAAAGAAAATATGTTGATAAAGGAAAATGTCTTATCTGTTCGGTCCCTGCGATCTCCAAAATGGTCGGATTCCTCCTTCGTCAATTGTTATCCATCACACAAGTCCGCTCCTTATTCTACAATCCAGACGGGGGACATTACACGAACGAACATTTACAGACTCTTTTTCGTGCAAAAAACTGAGCAAAAAGAACACAATTCGAACCGTCCACATAGGAACGAAGTATATGCACCATTTTTTTTTCTTTCTTCCGATCATCCAGTAGCGCGTCTCGAATCTCGAATAATCTTTTTTCAAGTGAAGGGATCTAACCCCTCTTCACACCCCGGCCTTGCGTCACAGAAAAAACAACGCCTGATTGGATACACTTGTTGTCAGGCGCTATTTTAGAGTGACCTTATAGCCTCCCCCGCTCGTAATGAGGGAGAAAGTGACCTTTTAACTGTCCTCCTGCACGTAGGCACTCGAAACTCTTGCACCAAGGAAACGAAAACATTCCTTGTAGCAGACAATACTACACCGTAGTTAAAACATTATTAGTATTTTTTTTATTAATTTTTAAAATGTGTCTAACGATTCTTGGACATACAGTGGAATCTCCCTGTAACGAAATTGCTTGGTTCCAGTTGAAAAATTCGCTATAGAGAAAATTTCGTTATACGGAGATTAGAGATTTTTGTAGTTATTTAAGTAAATGTTACAAACCTTTAAGTATGTGCTATAAGTTCAAAAATATTTACTTATGACTTTCAATTAAAAATGAAGTAATACTTATTATAAATTTGATAAAATTCTACTAATTTTTATTGTATAAATAAAATGCTCAAAAGTGAAGACAATTCACCAATTTAGAGAATAATATGTACTAGTACGGATAAACATAAAATGCGTATTGTCACATCCATTTGCTGTTTCCATCCCCACTCTACCCCGATTCTAGGAATCTTGACCCGTAGAAATGTTGCTCCCTCTGTAGAAACCCAGGTCCCCACAACAGCATTACCCTTCACATAGAATTCTATTGTTATGTGCTATCGCTGGAATGAACAATGCGAGTGGTTCCAGAAACACGATTTGTTTGCACAGAAATTAGCAGCTTTCTTCAAAAACGACAAAAATCGAAAAGATAAAGGTCCGAACAAATTCGTTATAGGGAGACCACCACTTCGTTATGTGGAGAATATTTTGAATGTTACTTAACATTCCGATTAAAAACTTCGTTATAGGGAGAAATTCGCTGTAGGGAGACTCTACTGTATTCCTGTATGTTTTATCGAATGGTTACTAAATCAATATATAGGAATATCCGACTGTACGAAATGAAGCACACTGCTCACAAAACTTGGGGATATTTAAAAACAAACCTGAAGCGATAAAAGGAGAATCATTTGATATTTTATAAGAAACAAGAACATCAGGGTTACATCTTGTCGTTTTCTTGTCTTATGTTCTAGTTTTAAAAAAAATCCTTCTTTCTTTTTCTAATAGCTTTATATTCATTTTAAAATATCTCCTATGTTTTGTGAGCAGTGTAAAGGATCATTCCAAAACATAGAAGGAAAAAAGGTGCTTAATTACTTTAATACTATTGGTGTGCATTGATTCAAATAATGTAAATCTATTTCAATAGTACTAAAGCAACAGAGGCTGATATTTACAGAAGAGTTCTGAAATCATTGATAATTTTCAATTTAGAATTCAAAATTTAACTTCTGAAAACATTTTAAGGCATTTACATTTTTAAAATTTCAATTTTAAGTATGTACTGACAATGTTCCTAACTACTGATTCCTAAAAGCTAGGAAATTTGGTTTGTATCAAGTAGATAAACTTTGAAACCTCAATAATCCTCGAATTATGACGCGATTTTCTTAATAAATATTAAGGTATCCGACTGTATTCGGAGACATGTTGTTGAAAAATAAATTATATATATTTTTAATGTTATTTTTCAACTGCATATGTTTTGAAACTATGAAAATATTGTGAAATTAGGCTTTCAAAATAATATTATTTTAAAAAAAATTGAAAAATTTGAATAAAAATGACTAAAATATTTGCCTTACGCTAACAGTCATAGGCAAAATCATATTGTAAATATATATAAATCCTTCCAGGTGTACATTTTTATGACAGTTATCTATGCTATGCTCTAAAATATTTCTTGCACTTCAAAATAGTTTTGATATATAGCTGAACATAGTCAATAAACTAGTAAATTTTTCATAAAAAATGCTTTTCGTTTAATAATACTTGATTACATATTACTAATACTTGATTTTAAAATTGACCTTATTTTTTAGAGGAAAACATCAAGCATATTACAGAAAACAATCTCAGAAAATTTCATATAAATACTTGAATAACGTTTTGAGAAATCATTGTTACGTTCGACAGTTTTCCTCAAAAATATCATTTCTCAGAAAATACATTTAAAGTTGTCATGCAACTTAAAATTAGGCTTACTGTTCGTTAATAAAACAGCTGTAACTCCATTTGTAATTCACGTAGAGTAAAAAGTGAGACAGTTTTAGAAAGCTGATTAAACAGGCTACAAAATTAAGTCATAAATTGTTTTGATAATTTCATCAAAAGCGACGATTTTAAACCAGTCGGATACCTTAAAATAACAAGCAGGATCAACTGCGATATTTCTCTCAAAAAAATTCAAAACGAACGAAGTTGAATAATGAAACTCGCTCTTCTGTTGCATGACTTGGTAGCGAGAAATAAAAATCTTAAATGAAAGTGCTTCAATGAAAATCTTGTCAAAATTATGTAGGTTTTTTGATGTTATTTCTTAACGTAGGACTACTTTCCTCCCATTGGGGTCTCCGGAAGTAATTTGATTCACACGCCAAAACGCCACAAAACTTGGTATGGGAGATCATTTATATCTCGATAACTACATATATTAAAAACAGAACTAATGTCTTATTTTAGAGATAAAGGGTAACAACAGAAGTAACAAAAAAAATGAAAATCGGAATTGTAGTTCATCGACTACTGACTCGCAAAGTTGACAAAAATACGCATGAATTGGTGACGCGATCCTCTATATCTCGGTAACTACCTATGTTAAAAACAGAACTAATGTCTTATTTTAGAGATAAACGGTAACAACGGAAGTTACAAAAAAAACTTACTTAAACTTAAAAACTTACGAGAAACAAAAGAGTCATGCGAGTTAAATAGTCCTATGTCTTTAACATTAGTTGCTGTTTGAAAAGACAGCCTCCCGCCATTTTTTTCAATTGTAATAAAAGTAAAATATTTCATATCTTCTTTTAAATATATGGATGTAGTTCCAATGAGAAAAACTTAAAATAAAATGCCATATTAATAAACATTTTCTAGATGTTATTCACAAATTAAGTTAAAAAATCAATTATTATCATTTGTTTATGAGACCTCTAAACGCAAGTACATGAAATGAAGTAAGTCCGCCATTGTGGGATTGACTTCAGAAAAGTTTCAGATTTCTAAGACAAATAAATTACTGTTCTTGAAGGATACAAAAGATGAAATGAAAAGGTTTGTAATATCATTGGAAATTCAGAATGTGCCTATTCTGTTAAAGACTCAGTTGCAATGGCTGCTCTTCAATAATTAATTCCTTGATGTCATCAATGCAAGCGTGGTCATAAATAATCAATACCTCTAATTTAGTGTGGCATGCGTTAATCGCTATCCGAAAGTTTCATAAATATTTAGATTTTAAAACTCCTTTGGAAATATGAGGTTAACTTAATTCAGGTGATTCGATTAAAAATAGGTCTACGACTGCATCAAATGTATTCATAAAGTATTGTGGGTCGAATGTCATTTCAATTACCAGTCTGAAGTTGCAAATCAGTCTTAAATTCTTTTCAATTACCAGTCTGAAGTTGCAAATAAGTCTTAAATTCTTTTCAATTACCAGTCTGATGTTGCAAATCAGTCTTAAATTCATTTCAATACTGCATTTTGATTTATTTTACTTCACAGAAATATAATATTTACTATACATTTCTTGATACCAAACTAAAAGATTCCTCAGATTTTCAGCTTTAATAATTATTGGCCTTAAAATTTTGAAAGATTTTTCCATCGTGAAAGATGAATGTTCTACATTAAAAAATGTTAATGAACTCTTTTTTTATTAAATTTCCAAATATGTTATTGCATAAAATGCATATTTTTTCAAAAATCCAAAAAATAAGAATATCTTACAAAAATCGAATAAAATTTTAAACATGCCTGAAATTTTACACATCCAAAAACTCTTTTTGATCTAATATATATGATACATAAAAATTTGAATTTTGGCTATTCTTGAATAACCTTTGTAAGGGAAACAAGTGCTATATTGAGAATCGTTTAAAAGCAAAAGTTTTCTTAAAAATAGGAATATTCCCTTCTTAGTTAACATTTGTGTGCCTTCTTGTGGAAAAAAATTAATTTTGGTAGGTAAGATAATGTGTGAGTGATAAATTAATAATTTTATAGGAACTGATATCATCAAAGGAGATCCAACTCTGCGTTACTTTTGACATTTGAATACTGATTATACATGAAAAATGAATGATAGAGAAATGTATCTTTAACGCGGTTTTTTAAACAAGTAAATTCTCCTGTTTCAGACATAAAATATCATTTTGTTAATTACGCTTAATTGTGATTATACAAGTTCTACTAAAATTAAAAGGTTTTACTTCGTTAAAAAAATGTTTTTAAGAGTTGAAGCATTAAAACTGTAGTTGATTTGAAATGCTTCCTATATTTGTACCATTCCCATTATTTTTTATTAAGTGCAAATTTAATTTTAAATCCAAGCAAGCAAATTTTAGAACTTAGGTAATTTAAATTTAGATTGATGTTTTTGCGTCATGAGGCAAAAATTGTTTTTCTAATATAAATATTAATAATACAATGAACTTTTTTTACTTCGTTTATTGAATAAAACTTGTAATTATGTTAAAACTTGTAATTGTTCTAAAATTATTTTAGAAAGCAATCCAGCATTGTTAATTATTTTTAGTGAAGGAAATTAAATAAAAGGTGGTAGAATTATAAAATTGCATTACGTATTAAACCAAAGATCAAAGTTATTGATCATATTTTCCTTGTCAGTGGAAAGATATTTTTTTTCTCTAACGAGTTTCCTCCCGCGACACTTCTCCGGAATGTTACTGGTAATTTCATTGGCTGACTGGGAAGAGCGCAGGTGGCGCTATAACTTTCAATTGAATGACTTCGATTATTATTTTCGGATTCGATTTTATGTTTTGCTTCCAGAGTAGTGTATTTTTTTCACGTTGATTTTCACGTTGCAATTTTTTAATATTATTTTGGATTAACGTACACTGTACTAAGTTTTTCTACATTTAAAATGTCATTATCGCGAAAAAAATAAGCGGGAAAATCAATAATGTGTTTTTTGGTGTTTTGATTTTGTTTTCAAAACTTTTTCCTGTCATTGTGGGCTGTTTTTGTTTTTTTTCATTTTGTTGAAGTCCTGATTCCACGGGCAACGCCTTGCGCGTACTGCTAGCAAATGATAAAAACTACTGTTCTCAGCTGTTTTTTTACAAGCAATATACTTATTACAGCATGGATCGAATTTTACTGAACGAGAAAAACTAAGCCACTTTATCTCAAAAAAAATGCTTCAGATTATAAGCGAGATACAATATTTTTAGATTTAGATGACAAAACCTTTCAAATGAAGCCAATAAAAAATTAAAAAATACCTACATAAAATGCTAAATTATCTTGTGTTTGAAGGAAACCATCGTTAGAAAAAAACAATGTCATTAACTTCTTGATCACCATCATCAAATGACATTTATTTATTTATAACCCATGCTGATCGACTCACTCATAGTGTATGGAGCGTTATCAAACGACAACAAAATTCACAAAGCTACTTTAGATTTGTTTTTGCATGAAAAGAAGTCACTTCCCGTGACAGTACAGTCACATGACAAGCATCAATGCGCATGTCACCTAATGTCTAATTGTCTGTTATTTTAGGCGAAGCTGGACCGTCGCATCCTTTTCCTCTCCCAAGACGCGTAATGGATTACAAAATCTAGTTGGCGCGGCTCTTTTGGCACGTGAGCATAAATTCACGCCATTAAAAATGTTAGGAAGTTACTCAAGTTCTTTTCTTAACCAGCGGGAGTGGTCTCCCCTAAACTTTCTCGTGTTCTTTCCCAAAAAGATGCTGTTTCCCCTCCCCCCTCGTGGATAAAAAAAATTCTAACCAACTGTAACCCAGAATCCAATGACTATCAGAAGGTTTTTCATTGCAGATTATAGTGATTGTAAAATATGTAGGTGAAGAATCAAATTCAAAGAGATGCGTACCGATTGAAACCTATGTACCACACACTTCCTCTCTTGCCGCCTCAAGGACAAAGTGACGTAATCCTTCCGCGTGCACAGAGATTGCTACCAGTATGCATGCCTATGGAAAATCAGATTAGAAAAATTAAATATGCAATTCGAACGTCTTTTTTTTTAATCGATTGAAACGACATTTGGGCACAGATCTATAATTAATGTTAGCAACCATCATACCAATTTTTATTTATTTAAGCCAAAGGGTTTAGGAGATATAATTTTTCAAGTATCTGATTATACAGTCCGACAGACCATCAACCTTTCGACGGATTTGGTCCAAAATTTGATACGGACCTACATTCATGATGATAAAACTGCGTACCAAATTTTATCCATCTAGCTATTCCAGTTTTTGAGTAATAGTGTTCACATGAAAGCGGACAGACAGATTTCCCGTAGACGGATTTTGTCCAAAATTTGATAGAAACCTACAAATTATGTTTAAAGACCACATACCAAATTTCATCCCTGAATCTATAAAAACTTCGAGTTATTGTGTTCACAGACACATAGACAGACATAATTCCAAAATTGTGGTTTTCGGATTCAGGGAGGTCTAAAACGTGGAGATTCGTCAAAATCTCGAGTTCGAATTTTTTGGCGATTACAATACTTTCTCTTTGTATACTTTGTATACGAGAAAGTAAAAAGGAAACATATTTTAAAAAATAGGCCAAAATGTGGTGTTTAAAAAAATATGCGATCAATGAAACAGCCTCATTCATTGAAACATGTATTACCATCAATCCTATTTAAGTTCCATAAATGTTGAAAATATCTAACGCACCACAAATCAAGTCAGAATAGGAAAAAGCATTGTCTGAACTCGAAAGAATTTTACTTCCTATCTACGTAAAAGTATAAGAAATGCAATGACTCTCCATTTCTTACTGGAACTTCCATTTTCTCTAATAGACTGTCTTTAAGGCGAAAGAGAATCTTTAGATTTAAAAACTTCCATTCGGATTCTTTCTTTTCAAATGGTGGAATAAAAGACAGATACTTATTCAAGAAATTCTTTTCTCTGAACCTTAACACAGACGAATATCACTTTTAAATTTCGACTCAATCAAATTTTTTATTGCTTTTAACTTTCTACTGTTAAAATAAATATTGACCTTAGTTTTTTTGTGGGAAGAAGCAATTTTACGTGAGGATTAATAGAACGTATAAAAAAAATTGGTGAAACAGAATCAAAAATAAATAAAAATTCAACCCTCAACTAATTGGTTCTGTGATCAAATATTAACTGTGCCTCGGAAAATAATTATCAAATCGTAAAACTAGAACTAAAAATTTAATTACCATCTATTTGCTTTAAATTACTGTTTCTTCATATCTTTTAAGCATCGCATTTTCCTGGTGCACTCTTAAAATTGTAATTAAATCAGTTCAAATGAGGATTAATGTTGCTTTAATTTGTTGAGTGAAAGAAAAATTTTAATCCATGGACGATTTCTACTTGATTTACATTTAAGGACTTTTGATTCAGTGAAGAAAATTTGTTTCTGCGGAGTGTAATCAGGCGACAGAAAAGATTTTAACAGTTGACTAAGAAAACATGAAATGTATTTGAAATTTGCATCATGTTTCAACTCGTTTTAAGACGAAATTAATGGCATAAAATTTTTGTGAAATAAAGAATAATTATCTCCTTTATTTTAAACAAGACCGCGAATTCATTTCAAAGTTGAGTTCATCATGTATTTCATTGAAAATTAGAAGAAAAACATCCATTTCTTAATATTACAGATTCTTTAACACAATCCACACCGGAAAATTCATTTCATTCCTATACAGTACATGATTTCGAAAACTAAGAAATAGCTGCTAAGCACTAATTTATGAAGAAATACAGTTTAGCAACGGATTCGGAAACCCTCCGCGCTTTTGCGCATGCGCCGGGAGGAGTTATTTTGATCAAAATAGGGGGAAAGTGAAGAGTGGAAGGGTGATGTTCACATTTTACTGAGCGTGATCTCACAAAGAACTCTGAAAATGAACTCATATGACTCATTGCCTGACACCCCTTTCCGGTGTAAAATCGTCCAAAAGTGATAGTCTCGGAATCCGTTGCTGAATATTAATTTACGTAATAAAGATTTTGAATTGAGAGAAGAATTATCGCTTTTTAAGAATTGTCTGCAAATTGCAACATGTGTGACGCGAAAATTATTCAAAACGTTCTAGAAGGCAGGCCGTAAAAGCTCAGAAAGGGTTTTCAAAATTTTAATTGGATTTATAATTAAAAATTAATTAAAATTTTACGATTTACTTCAATAACTTTGGAGCAAATATTGAATAAGAATCGTTTTTACACCACTTTAAAATTCCAAAAATTAGTTTCTCACAAATTTGATTTATGTGTAGTTTTTTTCTTTAACTTTAATAATTTTTCAAGATTAGTTTTAAACACAATTCTGTAACAACTCCTTTCCTTTATATAACCGCGTGTAACATATTAGCAGAATTATGAATATTTTAATATTGCTGCAAAAGTCTATCTGTGGGTGTATGGTGTAAACAGTCCAACACGCAGGGTAATGAAGAATGAAGGCTTATGTACAAATATGCAGGAAAACACGTAGAACAGGTACAGGAAACAATAGTTCTTGCACAGATTACCAATGTAAACAGACAACAATTCACAGGTAATAACAGTTCAGCACTTTGATATTTAGCAACACAAACAGTCAACAAATAACTAATAATGACAATAAGAGCACTTTCAATAGCGCTCAGCTCACCAGCTGCCTAGCTCGCACTGCAGAAGAAACTCTAAAGTCGTTTCCAATGGATCAACACTACCCCTTTTGATACAGGCGCGGTCTTTATATACTCCCTCCGACAGGTCGTGACGTCACATGGAGTTTTTTCGTATATTCAAGCGTATTCCCTTTTCTAATAGAAATATCGAGAAAACGGTTGCATTTTCTGGAATCATCTATTTGTCGTCAAGGTCGCCAAATTCGTCTCGAAAATGGTCGCCAAGGTCAGGGATCCCGGAACAGCCGCTGCCGTCACTCCATGCTTAACCTTGTAAAACTCTCTTCCCAACCATAAGACTGACATTGCTGGGAAGCGACTTTCCATGTTTGTAACAATATCTCTCGTGCAACTAAGAAAAAATATTATTTTTGATATAGACATATTTCAAAATAGTAGATTTTTTTAGGCGACCAGGAACATTCCAAATCATTTCTTAAATTTTCAATTAATCAGTTTGAAATTTTTCAGGCATTAATAGGAGCATTATATAAGACAACACACAAAATTCCACTGCATTACATTTATTTATTTTTGAATTAAGGATATAAATGTAATTTTTAATAACAATTAATGGCATTTATGATAAATGTTACAGAATCTTCATTTTTTGTTCATATTTCATGACATTTTATAAAAGTCTGAAAACATATATGGAGAAGAATTTTTGGCATTCCTATAGAAGATATTTTGTTATTAAATTGTGAATATTTTCTTCCATATCAAATATTTGGATATTTATTTTCAAAATCAATAGTTTCGATTTATTATGTGAGTTCATTTTGAAATTCCTTTCTGGAACATAAAAATTAATCCAAATTTTTGTTTGAAAAGGGTTAGAGTAACGAATAAAAAAATTGGAATGATTTCGAGTAATTTTGGAGCTCCTGGAACATTTATCATAAAGGACATTAATTGTTATTAAAAATTACATTTCATAAATAAATAAATATATTGCAGTGTCTTATATAGTGGTCTTACTAATGCTTGAAAATTTTCAAATTGGTTAGTTCAAAAGTTTAAAGAATGATTTTGAAGGTCCAGGGTCACCTTAACATGATAATGTTTTTAGGCATTGTTTCCGCAAATTGCATGATGTAAGAATCGGTATGCATAAAATGCAACGGTTGGTGCAATCGCATAAACTGTATCATATTGCTATGATTCGGGCCAGGATTGCCAGATCAAAATAACAAAATAAGGCCAAATCTTCTTAAAAATAAGGCCAATAAAGGCCAAATCTTCTTTAAAATAAGGCCAAAAAATGCCAAATTTGATAAACTGATTGAAGACTCATGAAAACAAATCCCACTTGATCGGGATATGTGTAATGCTCTATTATTAAACTAAAATTTAAGTGAAAAAATTTAAAATATCCTTGTTCCATTCAAGAGCTATTTCATTTGACAGCTCACTATATATCATTTCAAATGTACAATATCAAAAATTTATTTAAAAATATTTGATAATAAATTAAAATTAATCAATTTAAGTAAATAAGCTAGTAAAAATTGCTCTAAAAGTCATTAAAGAAAATAAAGCCAAAAAAGGCCAAAAATGAATCTAAGGCCAAAGAAAAATTCCTAAGGCCAAGGTCTTTGAAAAAAGGCCAAATTTCCATAATTTGGCCTTAAAAAGGACAATATGGCAACCCTTATTCCGGCTATAGGTTCTAATCTCTTCTTTTTCTTATTTTTTTATTTTCTTATATTTTATATTTCTAACTCATAAGAAAAAAAAAAGAATTATATTCATTCTGAGATGCGTCCATAGAGACGTATGAGTTTCCTATAGAATTAAGAAATCAATAATTGTCCTTATTCAACATAATAATGTTTATAGACTGCCATACTATTTATAAATTGCGGCATGCGTGATACGTAGCGCATACATGGCTCAAAACGCTCTACAGGGCAGACCTTTAGGCCCTGAGCTACCACATTTGGCGGGTAGTTACTTCTTGATCACTAAATAAGGGATTTTGGTACTTGTTTGCTAAAGCGACCACCTAGCTTACTTGGCGACCTTCGGATCTCGCCAAGCTCGTAAGCTCAGTGTTCTACAGTTTTGATCATTTCTAAACGGATTTGTTCAGGACTGCCTTGTTTCTCTACGTTTCTGTTGACGTTTTGACGGAGGAACATTTTCAGGTGAGAGCTCATTTTGGAATTTTAAAAAATGTAGATTCCTAACATTCAATGCACAAGCGTAGCTACTAGGTTCCCGCTTTGATGAAAGCAAAGTCGGTTATGTTTTTCTAAGTTTAAAAATTTGCTCGGTACCCACTTCAGATGCCACAGGCATCGCGTGAGCAAGAAACTAATAAAAGGCTCAATGCGCACCCGAAACAAATGTTCACCGAACCGTCTTCCTTTATTACCATGTTGGCGATTTATCTCGATTGCTCGGCGGTCGCTTTAACGTGCAAGCACCGGGATTTTCAACATTTTAATTAGACTTATTATTTTTAATTGTTAATTATTATTTTTAATTACTAATTATTATTTTTAATTATTAATTATTATTTTTAATTATTAATTTTATAATTAATTATTACTTATTATTTTTAATTAGAATTATACTTTTTCTTTATTACTTTTAATTAAAAGTAAATCGAAATTTTAACCTTTTTCTTCCATAACTTCAGACCACATTATTTCATGAAAATTATTCTTACACGCACCACTTTAAAATTCAAAAAATTAGCTTTTCTGTGATACCAATTTCATATCCGTACAAATTTTGCCTTTAATTTTTAAAAAACTATTTTAAGCGTATTTTACCATAGTTTTCATTGCTTTCACTGGATTCGTACTTACACATGTTACGACGACATTAAATATGATTTTTATGTGCACGCTATCGTTGCCATATAATCAAGACTAAATTTTCAAAATAATATAAAGACAGCCGAAACAATCTTAAAACATTGTCATAGTAAAATGCTTCAGATTAGACACCCGCATCTCCTTTCATTTTATTTGTATGTAATGTGTAGAGAAGTAAACTTATATTTAGTTAACTTTGATGATCCCTTAATTTATGAGACACATATTTCACTCGATTAATTTTGGTTAAAGTTTAGCATACATCGAAAAGATACATAAATGTTTTTCAATTTTTAAAGCAAAACATGTTACTTTAAAGAATTATCACTACCCTAGTTATCTTTGTGATCTAGAGACCACGATTGCTGAAGATCTCCAGAAATTTTCCTTTATTTTGCAATATCCTAAAAGTTCTTTCAAATATACTGTAGCAATGTGTCCTATCCCGATGTTCTTTGTAGTATTCCTCTAAAGAGTATGCCAAATATTCCTATAAAGAATCTACCTAAAAGTATACGATTATAGCATCTGTAACGCCAGTCGGGAAAAAGTTAAATATTCCAACATTAAAAGAATACTTTTAACCCTTTGCACTCCGAAAGATAATAGGATGCAGAATTATACACGTGTGAGTGTAAGGATGGATTTAACGCTTTAGCAAACTGAAAATACTGTTATTAATTTGTTTCAATTCCTAAAACTTAATCTGTGTGTTTTTGCTATTATATAGTTTTTATAATAACATCTATCCAACAAGAATATTTAAGAGATGCATCATTCAAAATGTCGAGTCTGACTCGACATATGTGTGCAAAGGGTTAAATACAGTCGGACCTCTATTTAACGAACCTCTATTTTGCGAATTTCTCTATTTAACGAACTTTTTCTTGTGATCCAATATTTTTTCTCCCTATTCCTCAAAATATTTCTAAACATTTCAAACTTATTCTTTCTTTTGACACATTTTATGGTGATCAATGAACTTGAAGCTGGAAAATGTCAAAGCGAAAGTGCTTGAGCATCAAAGAAAAAAATTTAATTCTTCATGAGGTGGATAAAGGCGTGAAAAAAGGATATTGCTTTAAAATTTGGTATTCCTCCAAACAGCTTGTCAACCATAATAAAAAAACAGTGATAAGATACAAAATTATGATTCATCGAATTCTTGTTCAAAACGTTTAAAAGCATGTGTCTATGAAGATGTGGATAAGGCAGTTTTGAAGTGGACAGTGTAAAAATGCAAACAATACAGCAAAGAATTGCGATGAAGACGAAGATGATGAAGATGGAAATGATCATGATGCAGAAATCAACAAACCTTCGTATGATGAAATGCTAAAATTCATTAATTTTAATATAAAATTATTTTTTTAATTGAAAATACAGTGTATTCCTGAACAACGTTCCGTTTTATTCTTGTTTTCCTTGCAGATTTCATTTGGTGGGTAAAATACATAAAACAAATATATTAATTTGCAAAATAAAGGTGTGATTATTTACTTTATTAATAATATTTAGTGGTTATGAATTTAAAATCTGTTCTGTGTAGTTTAAAGTATTTTAAAAGGTGATTCTCTATTTAACGAATTTTCCATATAACGAACTTTTTTTTCGGGATTTAGCGACTTCGTTAAATAGAGGTCCGACTGTATCTCTTATAAATTGAAAAGTTTAAATGTAAATTCCTATTTGAGATATTTGCTTCATTTCTGATTATTTTTATTATATTCTTTATCCATCATTCGCAGCTGAACGATACCGAGGCCGTTCTACAAAACTTCCTGGAAACTATTCAAAACCTGAAGTGGGACATGGACGAGGATTTCTCGATGGAGGCGACAACGCTTGCGCCTGATTTCCAATCGGATTCAGATCAGTGGAGTGAGAATCTCAACCGTTCCGGAGCTGTCATGTTCACGGAGGGAGAGACGACTATGGAGTGCAAGCCCGGCTCCGTTCTGTCCAACGGTCTCTGTGGTAAATATGATATCCGGTTTTCTCTATGATTCCTTTTCCTATTTCTCTTTAACTTTGTCTCTTAAATAATGTGATTGATCTTACAAACAATCCATCCAGTAGCTCATTTGGCGATGATGCTCTCCCACACAATAAAGAGTCACTTTTCAGTGAGGTTTTACAATAAAGAGAACCAAAATCAGCCCAAAGAGCACGAAGCAGTCTCCTTTAGAAAAAAATATAGGGATATAAAATTTCGCTCCGAAACGAAGGAAACTAACTTTCTGGCCACTTTTAAGTGAAGTTTTACTAAAATGACCTTAATGGCATAAATTGAGTCTTAAGGAATGTCGAAAAAACACGCAACAATCTTAGCGCAAATATGGAGATAGAAAGTTTCGCTCCGAAACCTACAGGCTAAATTTAATAATAATTTGTCGTGTCAAAAAAATGTATACTGTTTCAGAATGTTCAATAAAAATTACTTACATTTAATTTATCTGCGAAGCTCGCTTTTAGATTAGAGATCTCAGATTCAGTCAAATCTTCTGTAAAGCGTGAAGTCTCATTCGAAATCCATGTATATATAAATAATTATATATATATATATATATATATAAATAGTTATTAATATAATATAATGTATATTATATAATATAACACTATAATATTATATATATGTAATAATCTCACTTAATTTTATTTCAAATTCTAATATTATATATTTTAAAGTCTTAATGTATTCCAAAATCACTTTTCTTAAACTCCAGTTTCGTTCAATTTCCCTCTCTGGAGGTGTATTAAATCTCTCTTCTTGGCATATTTATCACTAAAAGAATATTTTAATTGTTTCCACGCGCACACAACTCGCGAAATCAGTGACTTATTGTCGCCATGCATTTTCCCTAAAACACTTACGTAATATACTAAAAATATCAATTATTCCCTTCACTTTGATCACTATCATTTCACTTTGATGTCTATCTGCTAAATCCCTGCCTGAGAAAAAGCAGGGATCTTCTGTTCACTTTCGGCTTAAAAACTTCAACTGAAATGTACGTACATTCCGTCACTCTCCGATAATAAAAATGAAATTTAGAATTCAACTCGGCCTGTTTAATCATTTAACGACTACAACAGCGAATACATTTCATATATATATATATATATATATATATATCACATCGTACTTTTGTTTTAATTATTCAAAACTCCTCTCCCTGTTTTTGGTTTGACCTTAGGGATGAAAATCAGTATTTTAGGCCTTACGGCGTAACTGATTGCAAGAAAATGTAAAAGTTTTTATATTTTAGCAATTCAATATAACTTCATCCCCTGAAGAAACGTTATTGTGCTTTAATTCCGTTTTTCATTTTACGTTTTATAATCTTTCATTTTACGATTTATACTCGATTACGATAAAGTAGAGAGAGAGAGAGTATAAATCGTAAAATGAAAGAGTATAAAACGTAAAATGAAAAATGAACCATATCGCTTTTGGAATTGCAGCTTTTAGCGAATTCATTGCGTATGTGATATACTTATATATATTTTTCCATCTGTTACTATTCGCATTTTATCTTTACTCGGATATACTTTCAATTTGTTTTCTCACATCTTTTCGAATTTGGTATGAAAGGTTGTTATTTTATTTTATTGTTTTTCTATTATGTTTTGCCACTTTTATATATATATATATATAACAAATACGAAACAAACATAGCAGAAATGTAAAAGCAACATATACAAAATAAACATTCATAAAACAAAATGTCAAGAAAAAAATCTGCGGTAAGAAAAAGCCGAAAGTGGAATATATTTCATGATATTGATATATATATATATATATATATATATATATATTGTTTTGTATGTTCATATATAACAAGTTCTATTTTGGTTTATATTACTATATATATAGTAACAAATAAATTTAACACATAAAATTTATTTTATTATGTTTTATTGTTTTTCTTTTATGTTTTGCTTCTTGTATATATATATATATATATATATATATATATATATATATATAATATAAATCCAAATATAACTTGTATATAATAATACAGAAATAAAGTAAATAAAACATATCAGGAATCAAATCCTATACTAAAAAGTCATTATTTGAACAATACATCAATTTTAAATAAAATCTAAAAAATTGAAAATACTAAAGATACCGTGAACTAAAAATCAAGTTTAAGCATTTATATGTCAACAAGTAAAAAAACTCTGTTGTTATTAAAAGTATTGAAATAGACAAACCAAGTAAATCGAGTTTTCAACAATTAATATAGTAGCTTGGCTGTGGACAATATATATATATATATTCAGTATAATAGTATGCAGTCTATTTTATAGGACAGCACTTTGATATTAATTTTTAAGAATATTTTCAACAGAAAACATGAGTATTGACGACCACTTACATATTGATAGTGTTGCACTTCCACCACATAAATATCTCATTTTACCAATAAAAGTAAAATCTTCGGTTGAATATGACGTTTCAGAAGACATTCTGAAAAGTTGGAAATGAAGTTAGCAATTTCCTTTTATTCACTCTCTCATTGCACGCACTATTTGCGCCATTAAATGAGGCTCTGAGAAGTTATTTCACTTCAAAGTTGTAGGTTAATTAAACTCACGCTGTTTATTAACTTTTATATCTCAGCACAGTTTGTAAAGTTTAGAATCCGTAATGAGCATCTTAAGTACCCAGGAGAAAAAACGAAAAATAATTTCTTTAACTTTTCATAAGATAGTATTTGGTGTGGGAATTATTACAGGTGGGCTATTTTATGCACTTTGAATACTGCATTTCTATTGGCTCGAGCGATCCACTTGCTTGAAAGATTGGAGATCAGCAAGAGATGTTCCAGTCAGTGGCGAATCCAGGGGGACTATCGGGCTACAGGCCCCCCCCGAGCCAAGCCAAAATTCCTGATTTAATTTAGCATCATTACAACTGTTTTTTCTTAATTTCTCTCTTTAAAAAAATAATATAAACGTTTCAACATTGCTTTCTGGCTTAAAAGGCTCGAAAATTTTGCTACTTTTGTAGTCATTCCACTTGCACTTGTAGCATTGACGCGGTCGAAGACATTTTTTGGCTAGTTATTTCATTGTAATTTTTATTAAATTATCGAAGGTATTGTATTTTTCTTTATGATTCTTATTGTCAGGTGAGTAAAGTCTGTAAAGTTAAAGAGTTTTGGTTTACTTTAGCCTTGAGGTTTGACATTCATCACGACGATACAAAGTTTTTATGACCCCAGACCAGAATCCTAGATTCGCCACTGATTCCAGTCATAGCGGAGAAGAAGATCGCGAGTTCGAATCAGGAATTCCTCTTAACTAGAATCGTTTAGGAACTCACACATACCGAATGCACTGTCCAACAAAATAATTACGCTACCGTCGAACCGGCAGCGGGTCAGTTATGTAATTATTTTTCCTTACACAACTGTGCGATAACTTTCCTACAACAGCTTTCAAGGAAGAATTCTTAACTTGATTATCTTCCAAGGATAATTTAGTCTCCTATCTTTGTAGTGCATTTCACAAAAGTTCTTTTTTCCGTCGATTGTGATATAAAAAGAAGCTGCTTTATTTGCTTCCTAGCATTCCTATTTGATTTTATTGACTTCAGATGATAAAAGTACGTTATTTGAAATAGATTACCAAAAAATAACATAAAAACCGTTTCTCTTCTGTAGAAGACCTCTTCTTATTGAATGGAACCAGCATCAGATTAAGCCTTATGTTTGAATATTATTTTCGATCACCTCTATTTCGTGTCGATATATCTAACCGTTGCATAAAAGGCCCCTCAACCCCAATGACTAGCGTGGATGATGTGGTTTAATAATCCACTCGTCTTCTTTTAGTACTCATCACGCAAGACATTCTTAAAATGGAAGCGCACGTTGCCCTTAATGTTATGATTAGAAAATTCCGTGCCTTAGCGATGTTTTCTTTCACACTACTGAATTTTAATAAAGTGGTTTCTGTTCTCCAGCCTGCTGCTTTAATGATACAGATTCGAATTTTCTGCCTGCCAATGAGGGAGCGAGTATTCTAAAGCCCTTTAGAATAAAAGGCGGGAGAAACAGGGGTGTTCTCCTTTTTGGCTTTCTCGTATACTTACACACAGTGGCTGCTCGTTCATTAAGGCTGCAGGACTGTAGCACAACCTGAAATTATTTTCCGAAGATTGTTTTTCCCTTGTTAACTTATTTGGTTATTTTCCCACAATGAGAGTTCGAGGATTAACGAAAATTGAAAAATGAATAATGAAAACGAAGAAAGAAGACAGAAAATGAATCAATAAGCAAAAGATGCGCAAGTCGGGGCTGCTGACCTAACAGCCCACGAAAACATAAAAAATCTCTCACTGCGCAGTAGCTAAGCAATGTACCTTATGCACCGTTTGGGTTCGAGAGTATAGAAAAACAGCTGTGGAGGAATAAACAAAACGATCGGCCTATAAGCGACTCAGAAATAAAAGCAGTTCTGAGGCAGCTGTTTAAGACTAACCAACGGCTGCCTCCGACAGGTCACGTGTCGGAGGATGTGACATCACATGCATAAGATCCATTCTTCGGTAGACTAAAACTTAAATTTCCTTCCTTTAAGTTTGGTGGTAGATCTGCTGCTCTGACTGCAGCCCATGTTTTACGCGCGGACTACTGTGGCGGTGCTGCTTTTTTTTTTCTTCCTCCTACCCAAAAGGCTGGCCTCTCTCTAGATTATTCTCTCTAGATTATTTTTTTGGTCTTTTCTAGTTCCCTATTATTTGGTTATGGATTGATTTCACTTTGCCCTCGAGGAAACTCATCTGCTTTCATACAGAAGCCATTCAGAAATCAGAAGTCATTCGTCGAAGAAGATACATCGATAATTTTCTAAAATACAATTCGGATAATTACAATTGCAAATTTTAGCTATTTAGAGTTAAAACTGTTTCTAAAAATTGTATTTTAATTTATTTTCTTGAGAAATGCTTTTTGCAGCACTGCTCGTGTCTGAACTGGAAATCCGCTACTTAAAATTTTCCTCGACTTAGTGTTATGCAACCAAACACTAAGTTGAGGCCAATTTTCGAGGTTTGTTTCCGATAAGCATCAATAAAATTCTCCTGAAATTATCCAAAATTAATATTACCTCTTAAAGTTTGTCACTTTTGATTTTTGATTTCGTAATTTCTATGTTTTCTGGCAATAGCTTTGGATACTATTATCCAAAGTAAACGATTTTTAGGTTTCTTAATATTGAAAAAAAAATTCTCAATTAATTCAACTGAAGGTATGTTTTTTTCAGATTGAAAAAAAATTGTTCCATTTAGAAAGATTGCTATTTTTAATGAGACGCACAAGTCATTAAAACAAAATTTTAATTAACAGGATGACGTAAAACTTATATTCTCTTTTTAGTGATTTGAAACGGATATTGAACTTAACATAATACAGTGCCGCCTCAATTGGATTCAGTTCTACATTCGGGATCAAACTGTCATTTTATGAGATTCGGATACCTTATTGTAAAGTATTATATTGTAAATTTTGCAGTGTACTACATTGGTGTGTGTAGTTTGATAAGCAAAGGTGGACCAACTGTAATACGTTGCACAACAGCCGATTACTTAAAATACAACACTTAAGGGGACATACGACTCTTAAACCTGGAAAAAAAGGTGCAAAACTGTCAAATTCGTTACATTATATATCTGAAACAATGCAATTCACAAACTATCTTTTTTTCTAGAAAAATATCTGTTATTTCTCTTAAAGTACACACATTTTCAAGCCTTCATATTGGTATGTATTTATTTTCAGAGAGTTATAAATATGAGTATATAATTTTTGGAGAAAAAATGAGATAGATACATTGCCCGCGTGATTACGTATAAAATATTTATCTAAACACAATATTTTGTGTGTCTAAGTAATCCAAACAGTCTGTTTAAGAAACTTAACCCCGATTTATTAACATTTAAATTTAATTTCTATTTTATATACCAATTTAAAATAAAAATGTTAAAAATAGTTAAAATTTCAACTTTTCTAATCCCCCAAAAACTTCTTTTGGAGAAATATGTACAAGAATGTGGTTCAATTTGTAGAACATAGTACAATACATATTCGGTAAAAATTTTATGTAAAAATATTCAATAGATCTTGATATATCGTGCTCGCAATATCAAAAAAACACATTTTGAAATATAGCGCTTTAAAGATATGGCCATGTTCAATGTTTACGTTGAAGAGCTGATATATTTTCCTTCATAACTTTCATAATTCTGAGAATTTTTTTACCCGAATTGTTTTAAATTGCTCAGAAAAGAGAGAGAAATAATATATATATTTTTCATAAAATCGAAAATTTTCAGTCGTTTGTCCCCTTAACTTTTTAAAAATATACCATTAAAATTTTTTCTGTTATGTTTTTCGAAAACAGCTATATACGATATGTATATTTTGGAGCTATTGACGATTTCGTAACTGATCCCTATTACTTTTTAGAAATATGGTCAGTTTTACTACCAATCAATATGTCAAGCTTTACGAAGGCTTCTGGAACTGGTAATTACATGATTTCGCGCCATTTTCACAACCACAGAGCGAAAATATTGTTTTTACGATTTCCCCGTTCTACCGGGCTCTCTGGGAAGCTAAATCCTCTATGATATGGAACAGATGCCATTGAGCGTAAGTACTTCGAGTGGATCGAATCTGTGAGGTCGGAACTTCCCGGTCGGTCTTCTCAAAAACAGCGAATTAATACCCCAGAAAAACAGGCGAGCTAATTCCTGCACTTGTGCGATTACGAACAGACGACTAGAACAGGTTACAGGATTTCTCTTTTCCTAACACAAAATACATCTAGTTGATATATCGAACTAAACGTCTGGTGTTATTGTAAGCGAAAACAGCCGGTGTTCTTTCTGGCAAAAACAACATAATCAGAGGTTATTACTTTCTCCTATACGAAGTATACAAAGAGAAAGTATTGTAACCGTCAAAAAATTCGAACTCGAGATTTTGACGAATCTCCACGTTTTAGACCTCCCTGAGTCCGAAAAACACAATTTTGGAATTATGTCTGTCTGTCTGTGAACACGATAACTCGAAAACTATTAGAGCTACGGGGATGAAATTTCGTATGTGGTCTTTAAACATAATTTGTAGATATCTATCAAATTTTGGACAAAATCCGTCAAAGGAAGGTCTGTATGTTCGAGGTCATGCGAGCGCTATAACTCAAAAACTTGAAAAGCCGGATGGATAAAATTTTATACACAGTTTTATCGTCATGAATGTAGGTCCGTATAAAATTTTGGGCCAGATCCGTCAAAGGGTTGACTATCTGTTGGTCCGTATAATTTACTTTTGAAGAGAATCCGTTATCTCCACGCGCATGCGTACTGGTTACTGCTGTTCCCGTAATACGGTCTATCTTGGCTCACTGCCAACTTCTTCTCGAATAAAAGTGAATTAATTATGGAGTGTTTTCTTTTAATTTTTCTTTCACGCCGAAACATTTTCTCAATAAGAGTTGCATATTTGATTTGCGGTTAGTTTTATTTTGTATATTTCGTAATGCATTTTTTTCTGAGTGGATTTTGCATTATTTTTACTCTGGCAGAACGAAAGTGGTTGTTAAAAGTCGAATTATAAAGTAACAAACCAAAATTAGTGTCAATTGATTCATCAGTTCTGTTTTCCATGCTTTTTAAATTTCTTAAGCACTCTGCCAATGTGCATGATATTTTCAACTACAATTATCGGTAGTAAATTTGTAACAATCAGATCGGAGAAATTGCTGGCAAGCTAAAAGGCTGCTTAGATGTGAGCAAATCTTTTAGTAACTTACATCATATAATTGAAATTTGGTATGTGGTCTTCTAATTTATCCACTCGGTGGAAGGAGAAACAGCACCTTTTTGGGGAAGTATACGAGAAAGTTTAGGGGAGGCCACTCCCGCTGGTTTTTTATTTAAAAGCAGAATTTCATAGACTTGTTATATTCAACTAGAAAAATGTTGAACTTTTGCTAATAAGACTAGAAAAATTAATATCACCAGAATGAACTAGATTGATTCAAATAATTTTAACATTGTTAAAGTAAATTCACCAGCCGTGGACCGAAGCAAGAGAGAGAATAATCTATTATTTGCAAAAGCAGAGGTATATATACATCGAATCAATAGTCAACCAATAAGTGAAGAGCTCGCTTCTAAAAATAGAACATGACATCATATACTACCAGTGGCGAATCTAGGATTCAGGTCGGGGGGGGGGGCGGCGGAGGTCATAAAAATTTTGTATCGTCGTGACGAATG
>BGPR01001817.1:71623-93777 GCA_013235015.1 Araneus ventricosus | reverse complement strand
TTAATTATTTCAATCTAAATCAAATTAGAAGAATTTCAAGAATAAGCAAATCTGTGGAGAAGCGAAGAATGTTCTGTTAAGATAGAAGAATGAAGAATGTTCGGCCATTTATTGAACTCATTGGTGAAGAAATTCAATCAAGTGTCATTTCAGCTGTTCGCTCCTTTAATGAGTAGAATATTTTAATTTATTTTTATGTTTTTAAGGGCATAAAGGGTGTGTTAATTATTTTAATCTAAATCAAATTAGAAGAATTTCAAAAATAAGCAAATATGTGTAGAAGCGAAGAATGTTCTGTTAAGATATTTCTTTTTAAAAAATTTATTGAACAATAATCAGAAATCACGAAATTAATATATGAGCTGATAGAACAGCGTAGAACGTGAAGGTGGAAAAAACTGAAAAAGAAAGTTAATTTCCAAGTTCTTGTAGAAAAAAGCGCGATTTTAGTAAAGTAAAAGATCACTAATATTCTAGTAGTACAAAATTATTCAGCGCTTTCATGTATAATAGATGTTTAATTTGAAATATCTGTTAATTCTCTCGAATTATATTTTAAGATATTCCACCTTTACGTTAAAAATTCCATTTCATGTACAAAACACAGATTTAAAGATCAGAAATCTGTATAACTGACAGTTGTTAGCCCTTGTTTGATAGTTTCTGAAATCAATTGAAATTTATCCGTATGCTTAAACAAAAAATGTTTAGTATGTGTTTGTCGTTCACTGGAGAAAGCTATTTGCTAAATCGAGAAACCTTCTGAAAACTAATTTATTTTCCAGATTTCTGTGGTGCTGGAAGTTTCTCGAATTCCAGGCTTCAACCCTGTGAGGCATGCCCAAAAGGATTCTATCAGCCTCTTATTGGTCAGACAGCATGCGTAGAATGTCCAGGAAATTTCTCGACTTTTAGGAGAGGCTCCACAGATGTGTCTGACTGTTCAGGTAAGAATAAACATTTTGTTTGTGTCAAAGATTTAGCTTGAAATTTTGAAAAATACGGCCTATAAAATTTTCCATTATGAAAGATTATAAAATAAGCTTATACAACGTGTGTGTTCCTTGAAAAATTAAATCGTGTTTTCAGTGAACAATTAATGGTATGATCACGTTGGCACAAATATCTCCAATGTTTTGTGGACATGCACGGATTTTCTTGAAAATTGAATTTCATCTCCGATTTTGCATACCTTGTCTCTTGTAAAATATTATTTTCTGATGAAAATATTCTATGCTCCTAGGAATTTATACGCCCTAGAAAATACAGGGTAGCCATAAAATAACTTTCCCTGCTTGGAAGCTTCTGCAGCTAAAACTAATGAACGGAATAAAATAAAATTTCATATACAGACTGTGGTTAGGTTAGATTAACGTCCCGTTTTGAAGCAACACGAGGGCTATTTAGGGACGGACCTCGTAATTTTGAACCGCGGTCAGATGACAAGGACGACACCTGAGTTGACACCCCCCTCTCCAAACTACACACCACACCAGCTCTATATGCTGTTATATGCATTGTCTCCTTGGCCGGGTGAGCCCTTGTAATGTGAAACTTCTATATATGTTAATATGTATTTAATTTCCACCCATGTTGCTGGGTGTGGTATGTATATGTGAGGAAAAACTTTTAATAAATACGAGTGGGGATGGCGTCCTCCTGCTGCTGCTGGTCAGTTCTCTTCTCCTCCGGCTCCTTAATGCCTTAAACCCAGTAGGGTAGGCTGGGTCGGGGTGAGTTGTATCGCGCCACACCAGCGGAAGGATCTTTCGCCACCTACGTATGATTTACCGTTCAACAGGCCCAATACATGACGGATCTTCAGTGGAATCGTGTTTCGAACATGGAACCCTCCGGTTACGAGGCCGACACCTTACTACTAGGACACCGCGGCCTCCATACAGACCGTGGAAGACATGGGGAGATGATTTCTGAAAAAAAAAGTATCAAAAGTCGCCGATAGGGGAGATTTTGGCGCTACTGTCACTTACGCACTACGAAATTTGCACAATACAGGTATATTATGTGAATTTCCTAGTGCATACGTGATTTTGGAGATGTTGGGAACGAAAAAAGTGAATAATCGCAATGAATGCACGAAAAATGGATTATACAAAGTTTCATTAATGTTCGAATAATAAAAAATGCACATTTAAAAATGAATGTCAACAATATGAAACTCACGGAAAATAATCTTTTATTGATCAACATTAGGGTCCCCAGGACCACGTGCAATATTTTCAATGCGCTGACCTTTCCTGTGTATAAGATATTGCGTACAACATTATCTACTGCTACGCGTAAACTGTCACCTTGGACCTTTGTAATAATCAGTCTTATGTTCTATTTCAAGGAATTCAGATTTGTGACGCCTAGGAAATTTGCATAATCTACCTCGATTGTGCAAATTTCATGAAGCGTACGTGACAGTAGAGCCAAAATTTCTCCTATCGGCGACTTTTGGTACTTTTTTTCGGAAATCATCTCCCCATGTCTTCCACAGTCTGTATATGAAATTTGGTTTCATTCCGTTCATTAGTTTTAGCAACAAATGCCTTCAAACAGGGTTAAAGTTATTTTATGGCCACCCTGTACATGTATTTTCAGTGTTTCTGTTGCTACTTTCAATCATTGATTATTCACATTTGAGTCGTTGGTTTGCTCGGTTTTTTCCAACAGGCAATGCATTTCGAGATAAATTAATTAGAAAGATTTGATTGAAGGAATCAATTCATGATTTAATATTAATCACTTAACTGTCGCGCGCGCGCGCGTGCCATCCTGCTTCTTCCAAATATATTGTTACAAAGCTATAAAGTCATTTCCCTGAGATGCTAATCTTGGCGATAAACTTGGCGACTTGGCGATAAATTTGGCGATCTTGGCGACAAATTTGGCGACCATTTTGGCAACTTGGTGGCAAAGTTGGCGACTTTGGCGACAAAGGGAATTTTCTAGAAGGACCTCAAACTTTTCTCCTATTTCTACTGGTTTCATGAACTTTCTAGAGATTACGTCACTTCCTACGTAATGAAGTCACTTCCTATTGAAAAGTATAAAGGCAAGCTCTCAAGCCAAGAAGAGTTCAGTTGGATTTTGATCAGCAAGCAAGCTGGTGAGCTGATAAGAAACCTTTGAGCGATGTATTGAGATTTAATGATAATCTCTGTTGTGAATTCTTACAAGTGTTGTTTTAATACTTGTGCTACGTTTCTTTTCCTAGAATATTTGTAAAATAAAAAGCTTTATTTTTTTAAGTCCTGCTTATTGGATTGCATTCACGTACACCCACAAGACAATTTTGTCACAATATGATCTTGCTAGAAGAAAGGATAAATGAAAGTTCGATGCAAAAGTTTCCTACAATTGATTCAATGGATCAAAGTAAAGCGAACTGTATTTGATAATTTTTGACTATTGCTATTAATATTTTGTATATCTTTTTACATTCTGCTGATAAATTTCTGGATGCTTTTATAAGAGTCTCACTAAGATTTTGTATTTTTCTCAATACAGACCTAATTGTTTAAGCCTTGACCTATCCCGAGTAATTAAGTTTTGTTTCTGTTCATACACATTCTGTTCCTATGCCTACTCCTTTGTGAAAATAATTAGAGAATGGACATTTGAGTATAAAAATTCAATAATTTTTCAGGACAAGAATTTTTTTAAAAAATCGTTCATCTTAATTCTCGATTCAATCCAAAAAAAGACCGATGCAGTCTCACACTAACACTTTGTGGAAATTCCTCACTCCAGTTCGAATTTCAATCTCATTTTGAGATTAATTTTCATTCTGAAGTCTTTAAAAATTGCATTTCTCTATCACCATTCACTTAAGCCTTTAAAGGGCCATTTTTTTCTATTTATTTAATTAATAATTATTTAATCTATTTATTTAATTAATAGTTTAATTAATTATTATATTTAAGTATACTAGAATGGCATTGGGATTGAGATTCATTTAAGGAAAAAAAATTCATTTAGCGTATTCGATGACATTAATTTTTTATTAGTTAATTTTGCTAATTAATAATTAATTATCAAATCCAGACATTTCGTTATGGTTTGAGAAAATAAATTGGAACATCTACGTTTGTGTTTGGCGGGAACTTATGCCATCCTTAATAAATGCATTTAAAAATTGATGAAGTTGATGGTAAGTATTGTTACAAAAGTCTTACTTTGGGTTAATCATTGTTGTAAAGAGTCCAACACGCAGGATAATGAAGAATGAAGGTTTATTTACAAATATGCAGGAAAACACGTAGCACAGGTACAGGAAACAATAGTCCTTGCACAGATTACCAATGTAAACGGACAACAATTCACAGGTAATAACAGTTCAGCGCTTTGATATCTAACAACACAAACAGTCAGCAAATAACTAGTAACGACAATAACTGCAGTTTCAATAGCGCTCAGCTCACTAGCTTCCTAGCTCGCACTGCGGACGAACTCCAAAGACGTTCGCGCTCCAAGGCGATCCCGGTCGATCAACACACACCCCGTCATCCAAGCGCTTTCCTTATATAGTCTCCCGCGGCAGGCCGTGACATCACATGGAATCTTCTAGTACATTCAAGCGTATCTCCTCTGCTAATAGAGATATAGAGAAGATTCCAGCACCTTTGAGATCCCATATTTCGTCGCCAAGATGGTCGCCAAGTTTTTGTCAAGGTCAGGGGTCCAGACGTGGCTGCTGTCGGTCATCTCATACTAACCCCTGTAAAACTCTCTTCCCAACCATAAGACTCACATTGCTGGGAAGCGACTTTCCATGTTTGTAAGAGTATACTTACCACGGCCTTATAAGGGGTTAAAACAACTTATATTATTGTAAAATGATACAGGAAGTTAGTTATATTAAGGTATTTTTTCTTTTTTTGTACATGATGCACAATATTACTAAGCACACATTTATTTTTTACTATAAGTAGATACTAACTGCTGATAGGTGCAAAAAATGTTCATGGAAGCAAAGATGTTTCCATGAACAATGTGTAAATCTTTAAATTCGAATATCTGAAGGCTGTGTATGATATATTCAAATTTAAGATACCAGTTTTAACTTTAATTTTATTTTTAAAAGACTTAGTGAATAGATATCCGAGAAAAGTTTATTAAAAGTAGATTCTAATTTTAAATTCAAGCATTACTCTGTGTGGAAAGACGAAGTTTTGCATTTCCTATCAAATTCAGGGGAGCTCAAAGGGACTATATGAATCCCTTAGAAATTGATATTCCATATTCTACAGAATTGCTGCATAACTTATTTGAGAATACATAACATTCTCGACGAATGTACAATATCCGAGATATAACGCCAGACAATAAACTTGTAAATTCGCATCGTATTTCCATAATAACTTAATTTTCAAAACTCGAACTGGAAGGCATTTGATCTAAGAGTTTGCCATCTACATATTCTAAATACTGTTTCTCAACGCTTTAAACAAAATCTGCTTATGCATTCGTATGTCAAAGTATTTTTAAATTTTAACTCCGAAGTTCGTCTGCTTTCTATATTTCTGTTCTCATTCATTTGGTCAAGTTTTAATAAAATTTGATGAAACACATGTCATGCCATAAAATTAAAAACTTTTAAAAATGATTGTTACTCAGTGTTCATATCAAAGTGTAGCAAAATTTGTATCAGAGCTCAGTATTCATGTTCGAACTATGCTCCGTAGTTACGTAATACGTAATTAAGAATGAAAAAGATTAATTTACTAATAAAGATCTTTAAAAATGGCAGTAATCTAACTTTATTTATATTACAAACCATGTCATTATTTATACACAGAATATTGTATTTGACATTTTATCAAATAATTGAGAGTGGAGATAATTGTTTTTTCCCACAAAATGGGCAAATTTTGTGCATCACATTATTAATCCATAGGGAATGTTTTATTTATTGAAAGTTTTTGAGTACATATAAGAAATTCGATATAAATGCAAACATGTAAGAAAATCAAATCCTGCATTTCTTTAGAAATTTAACCATTGCAGATTTTAATTTCATAGAATTCTGTACCTGTTTTATGCATGTTTTTAATTTGATGCTTATGTCTTGGGCTAATATGTAAGAAATTAGAAACCAAATGCAGTGATTTTCGGACACACTGTGAGTAAGCAAACATTGTTAAACATAACTACTAAGTAAAATTGTGGTATTTAAAGTTAACAGCAAGTTCAACGGTGAGCATTAGCTTTCTATATATTACACTCATATTTCAAATCACACTCATAAATTAGCCTAGTCTTTACGTCAGTCACTTTTTAATCTCAACATCGATAACCGGACATTTCTAGTATTTTCACGTAAAGTGTAATGACTTCTTTGCCACTTCTCAAGGTAACAAGGTTTCCTTCATTTGTCAACAAATATAAAGAAAAATTTCTCTATTCCATTAGCTTGGTCTTCGAAGCCTTTTACTCACTGTTAAGCTTTCAGCATCTGCTTATCTACACGATTTGTCATTTTGTTTTGGTTTAGTTTAATTAGACTAACGCCCCGTTTTGAAACTGCATGAGGGCTGTTTTGGGACTTACCTTGTAATTTTGAACCGTGGTCAGATGACGACACCTGAGCCACTCTTCCACTGAGACACCACCGTCTGTCCCAACTTCCGCACCAACCAGCGCGAGGACGTTTGGTCCTCGACAAATTTGACGTGCACTTTGCTCGTATACGCAGCGGATTATTTTGTGTAATCGAGTCTCAAATCCATGACCCTCTGGTCCCGAAGCCAAGATTTTGCCACTAGGCCACTGCAACCCCACCACTGTACTATGAAAAAAATATTAAAAAATAACCTTTGTATCTGTTTATATCGAAATTCAAATATTAGATGTGAGTTTTTAACAATATTATAGCAAAAATCGTCCTTTGTGTGCACGGTAAGAACAGTCAAACAAGCAGGATAACGGAGAATGACACCTTATACTCGAATGTTCCGAAAAACACGAAGCGCACGTAACAGGAAAAACAGCACATGCGCAAATTAGCAGCACAAGCAGTCAGCATTTCACTAATAAAAACAGCAATAGCACGAACAAAAGCGCTCAGCGTCTAATAGCTAACCAACTCGCAAGGCGAACAAGTCTCCAAAGAGATTATTCGAACTCTGCAGACGTTCAAAGACGATTGTCTCATCTCAGCAACTCTGGTTTTTTATACCTTTCCTGACAGGATGTGACGTCACATAGAATCATCTAGTAAATTCTGTATATCTCCGCCCCAATAGAGATATAGAGAAAATTCTAGTGTTTCTGAGAACTTTCAATTTGTCGCTAAGTCGCCAAAATGGTCATCAAATTTGCCACCTACCCATTGGGGGTAGGTGGCGCTGTTAGGGGTCTCATCGCATCGCGCATAGATATTTTACTATATCTAGGCACTGCTTTCATGACTGTATTTGCCTTCGTTTTGACGCTAAGAGGGTGGTCCTTTTTTGTTTATTGTTTTCCAGCAGCTGTCATGGGTTCTTTAAAAATTATCTCATTCTATATTCATCGGCAACAATAATTGTGCATGGTTATAGTATTGAGAAGTGAATTTATTCTGCAGTTTGGTTTTTCTACTATTAGGACAGCACACAGTTATTCATTTCTGTATTATACTAAATGCAGTCATTTTTACAACAGCTAATTTCTTTTTCTTTTACAAATCGGAAGATTGTTTTAGAAAACTTTCATTGTAAAAGATTTATTTTTTGAAGTTGTGCATTTATTTTACTCTTTCTACATTCTAAAATAGTTATTGGATTTTATTGAGGACACATCAAGGTGTCCATGCCTTTTTAATTTAATGAAAAAATAGGAAGTCGAATTTCACATTCCGAAATTCAGTAGGAAGGAAGAACTGCTAAGCAAAAATTAAGGTGAACTACTGAAGAATAAAATATTCTCCTTATTATTAATTAATAACAGTTTTCTAATACTCTTATCTTATTCAAAGTCTTTATTCTCTGAAATAACCCAAGTTATCTTTTTTTCCCCATAAATGAAATTTTATTGAAGATTGATTAATTTATTAAAGGGGGGTTTGGAGATTTTCAGCTTCAAAGGCTATTATCTCCTTTTCATTCCAAAATTATTTTCAATACGCTTTAAAAAATACGGGAAAATTGCATCAAAAGGTGGACTAAACTATTATCGATCTGGTTAGGGCAAGACACAAAAAATAGCACCCTACTAAATAAAGCCTCCGTCTTATTTTTCGTTATTGAAGATATGTATGACTGAAGTTAAACCAACGAAAACAAATGAATCGATAAAAGAGTACCAATCGCTTCAAAATATTTCCAATGTTTTTGCATTGTTGCTGTTTATTTTCAGAAAATTTGGAACATTTTGTACCTGCAAATCGAAATTGTATGGAGTGCCATTAGACTATCCTGTTCAGTGCAATTTAGTAAGAAACCATCAACTGTTAATTGATATTAATTGTTACATGCAACTACATTTTTGATAATATTAACTGTTTTCTCAACCATCAAAATACCTTTCCCTTCTCCAATAAATTTCTACGCTGAACGAAATTGGCGCTGCAAGCCATATAAATGGCTTGATGTCAGTTCAAAAGACTTCCTCCAATCATCAGCTAGAAATAAAAACAGCAGTATACAACTAACTTGATGATTTTGTCTTCGCTAAAGCAGTGACTATCGAACATTTCAACATTTTTAGTACTCTTGAAATGTATATTTTGAATCCCTCGAATCTGAAATCCATAATTACCCTCTGTGGTTGTACATGTTGCTAACTTTTATTCCTTTGAAGTAATTGAAAGTATTCCTGTGATCACGCGATTCTTAGCCTCATGCAAATAGAATCGCTTGTCGCGCCATTTTCTCTCGTTTCGAAAAGCTAAGTATCATTTTACTTTTCATAGCTTATTTTCCCTTCAGCTGAAACATTATATAACTCAATAGATGGTTTTTACCAGTAATGTTAAGCATAAGTTTAGTTTTAAATGTGCTACATTGAGTTAAACTCAAGAATAGATTTTTCTTCAAAGCGTGCTTTAAAATTATCTATACTTATAAAAGGCAATGTTTGCGTGTGTGTGTGTTTGTCTGCGGTGTCCAGACGAATCTATGGTACTTACAGCCATGAAATTTGGCACACAGGTAGTCGTAATGGTGACTGAATGCACCTCGAAGCCGAAATTTTAAAATTTATTCTAGAAAGTTTTTTATTTAATGTTTTGTGTTGTTTTGGGTGATTTTTCGCACTAATTTCTCAATAGCATGATTTCGGACAACTGTACGACAAAAATAGATAGACCATCGGAAAGAGCACGCGATTTCCGTTCCAATGAAGTTAATTTTGAATTTCTAACGTAATTTACTGAATTTTGAGAAATTTTTAAAAAATAGCCAGTTTTGCCATCGCAATGTTACTTTTGTTTTTAAATTTGTTGCATCCGACTTTCTAATAACTCTATTATTTTCAATTTTTTTCAGCTTATAACTGCAACGGTTCTGTCGGATTTAAAATAAGAATGGTTAAAATATCTTTTCCCGTTTTTCATAAATTAATTTTTTCCTGGTAGTTGAAAGATATTTTTCCTCTAGCGAGGCTTCCTCCCGCCACAGCTCTGCAGACATGGAGCAAACGGCTTCAACGACCACAACCTCCGAAATATACAATAATTTTTAATTGGGCATTACAAGGGTTGATTTAACAAAATCTATTGAACTCGATGCGATAGAATGTTTTGTCACGTGCAATAAGTAAAGAAATCTATTAGCACAAAAAACAAACTGCCATAAATTGTTATTAGTTGAAGGGATATAAATATGGAATACCATTGACATTTGGCACAATGTTTATGACTAGAAATGTTGATTTATGGAAACTTCGTTGTTAAATTCATCAATGAACTGTTTACTAACTGCACACAAAATATTTTCTTTCTAACTTGAGAAACAAATAAGATATTTAAAAATATTTCTGTTTAGTGTAAAATTCTCAAATATCTAAATAGGTGACACATATGGAATACCTAAAAATCTTTAACAGAAATGGGCAGAAAAGGGATGAAATGTAATAAAGTTTTTTATTAATAGAAAAGTTAAATAATATAATGCGCTTAATTAAAGGAACATTTCAGATGAAAAAAATATTACATATAAATGATAATCCATAGAACACATACTGAAATTCCTCTAATTTTTATGAAAAATTTTCTAATTCTTACAAAAATCACACACGTAACTTCAGGTTAACCAACCATTCTGTGTGAGCCCATTCTTCAATGCATTTTAGGAAATAGTTTACAAGTATGGAATACTATTCTATGCTTGTCACCCTACTGGTGTTCCATATTTATCGCCTACTGGACATTTGTTTTGGGAGATTATAAATATGGATCCAGGAAGCGAAACGTGGATGAATATAGAAGAAAATAAACGTCAAAATGTGCCCTATTAACTCACATAAGCATCACAAGCCAAGAAATAAAAATTTAATGCAAAAATTTTAAGGATAAGATGACTTGCCGAAATTTACGCTTTCCAAAAAACGCAAAAATCCTCGTAATGAAAACGTGGTTATAGTTATAACAGCACAGACAACACTAAGGTAATGGCGGCTCGATAGGACATGTTTCTTATTATTTCTACTAAGTTGTAGCACTTAACAGAGAATAAATCGACGTATTCCATATTTGTATCTTTTTTTTATTTATTTATTTATTCCAAGAAAGCACACTACAGAGATGACTCCATTTACAGAGTGCTTGATCAAAAACACACAAAAAACACAAGCCACAAAGTAAATTAAAACACAAAGAAAAAATGTAACTGCAGAGAACACAACAGTTCAAAGCCCAAAACCACATTAATTATAAAAATGTAAACACATAAATGATTTTAAAATCAAAACACGCAATTCCAAAAGCACCAAAAACACACCGAGGTTCCAAAAGTCCGTCACATTAAAATTATAAAAAAAAAATCACACAATTAATCAATCACAAATGACACTCTTTTCCAAATTTGTCGTCCTTCCCATATAACTAAGATATACCAACGTGCTAAAAAAAATTCTTTAGAAATCAATATTAAGTCTATGAAAGAAAATTACTTTTGGTGCTGTGGAACTGAAATACGTTTATGAACTTTCTCTAACGGAGAGCAAAAAAGCAGATGAACGCTTCCCTCATAAAAATGAGAAATCTGCTTTCATAGGGCGGGAAACGAGCCCCTTCCTCTCCGGCATTGTTCCCACCTTTCGAAATAACGGCGGTTCGAAAGGGGGAGTGATTTACGCCGATGCGAGTTAATAGCAACAGTATAAATCAAGTGAATGCGGGCATATTTCAGCGCCGACAAAGTTGCGAGCAGACTCCTCCGACCCGAGTGCACTTGCCAAGAAAGTAAACCCAGGAACGAATTATTGTCAAAGGAGCTCCCGGTGCCATAAATCTCCCACTCGGCCGCAAAGTCCATTTATTGTTCAAGATTTTCTTAATGGGACTCCTTATTTTCCTCGCCGTTACACACTTAACCCTTTCGCGTTCATTGGTTTCGCGGTGAAACCACACGTGGATCATTCTCTTACTGCGCATGGGCGAAACGCAGCTTGATTTTTTTCGTAACTTAAGAGGCAGATATATAGGCCAACTTATATAAAAATTCCAGTTCAATACCGCTAGTATTCACAAAGTTAGTATTCACAAAGATATCGGCATTGCAAGAGCTAAATTGCTTTCGATCTCTAAGAGGAAAGAAATGATGAGGGTTCTTTGCACAAATTGATATTTTTTAAAATCGAATTTTCGAAAGTAATGTTGAATTTTATGATTGTTGAATATCGTGGATACTCAAGTATACTGATAAATTAAAAACATAATTTAAATTGCATTTCGACGACAATTTATTCGGAAGAAAAATAGCCCGTTACCGTTCATTGGTTTCACTGTGAAACCACAAATTAATGAAAATAAAAAAATGCTAATTTCTTTTTCTTTATATAGGCAGATATATAGGCCAACTTATATAAAATTTCCAGGTCAATACCGTTAGTAGTCACAAAGATAACGGCATTGCAAGAGCTAAATTGGTTTTGATCTCTAAAAGAAGCTAAATGATGAAGGTTCTTGCACAAATTGATATTTTTTTTAAATTGAATCTTCGAAACTAATATTGAATTTTATGAAGGGTGAATATCCTGAATACTCACGTGTGCTTATAAATTAAATACTTAATTTAAATTGCATCTTGATAATAACTTATTCGGAGGAAAAATGCACAGTTTCTAGGGGTGGGAAAAACCTATCGGTTTTTTGTTTCGTTAATCGGTTTTTTTCATTTATTTTTTATCCCGGTTATAACCGGTTATTTTTTTTAAATCCAATAAACGGGTAAAAAAACCGTATCGGAAAGATACGCTCAATTTTAGATTCGATTAGGCTAAAATTTACCAAGTTATGAAGCTTTTAATTTCATCATCTTAGACCAATCAACGGCAACCGTTTCCTCGAGGCGTCTGTTGGCTGATCGATTACTGCAAAAGTCTTTATGAACAGATAAATATTGACCAATGGATTGATTTCCTGTAGAAACAATATTAATAAAAAATTTTGTCTACAAATGACTTTTATTTTTATTAAAAAAAATGAAAACCGGTTATTTCAAAAGCCAGTTATTTTGAGAGGTTATAACCGCCAAGTTAAACCGGAAGTGAAAAAAACCTGAATACCCGAAAACCGGTTATTTCCGTAATTACCGCCATCCCTAACACTTTCGCCTTGAAGATCCTGAACACCTTCATTCAGGATACCCCTTTAGGAATTCGATCACCTCATGTTAGCATAGTAGTGTGTCACGTTGATCATCCAAGGTGGCTTACCGGTAACAACACGAGGAAAAAACGAGATATAGATGAAGTGGTAAAGAGCCAGTTCATCTATGTGCAAACCTTAATTCCACTGGCCCTAACCATTATCAGGTTACAGTGGATTGTGCGTTTCTTTTTGACCAATCTTTGTATACTTGTACGAGTAAAACATTTTTCCTTTGCGTACAGGCTGGTACACAAGCTGCACCACAAAACCATTATTCTAGTAATCCACTCCAAATCTGTTTACCCTCTCATCAAACATTAACAAGTTGTTCTCTTTTATGATGGCTCTATTTATTGATAATGTGGCGCATGTGGGGTGTATGTTGCACACATCAGAATATACAGTTGCTGCTGGATAATTAAAGCAATTTATTTAATGCAAACAGCAATATTAAAAAAGGTATATCATGACGATTAAAGATGTTAAGGTAAGCCCATGGACTCCAAAACATGGGAGAAGAAAACATCAGTCACTGGAGGAACGGGGTGTAAACAACCTGGAAAGAAAAAGGCAAAAGAGAGAAAAAGTTCTCGGTTGAGCGCCTTCATATACTCCGCTGGCGGTAAATCCTCAAGTTGCCACAAGCTGGTTCACAATTACGATGAGTCGGGCACGACGAATATCGGCAGCATGGTGGTCAGAGTCAAGGTCCGAATCTTTTGATTCGAATTCGCTACAATAATAAGGGGGTCTATTCTGGTACCTCCGGTTGGGTTGGGTTCCGCACGTTAACAACGGAACCCAACCAGGCATACAGAAATAGGCTACAAATAAAGAAGTTTAAGTAGTAATCTCAAAGCTGTCAGAAGGAAAGTTTTTAAGATGCGAAAAAAAATCTGCCCTTTTCGTTATTATTAGTGACAAATTCAGTTTTGTCTTCCCCTCGAAAAAGTTAGAAAATTGAGATAAGTGGTGTTGCTTGTTAAGCGACAAAGTGTAAACATTTTTTGTGTGGTTATTGCTTTACAATACAGACAAAATAATCTGTCATTGAAATTATTTTTGATTTTGCAGATCTAGATCCATGCGCTGGAGAATATTGCAAGAATTTCGGTATCTGCACACGCTTAGGAAGAAATGCGGTGTGCCTGTGCGCAGAAGGTTTCGGCGGACACCAGTGCGAAGAGGACATCGACGAATGTATCCAGAAACCATGCTTCAATGACGGAACGTGCATCAACACTGGTGAGAACTCGTTCCCGTTTTAAACCTTCGCGCATTTCAGTCGTGTGTCTTCTCCTTAACTAGAAGATTTGTGCCCGTCTAACTCGGGCTTATAATTTTACAACAATATCTCAGATTTGATTGTCACAGGTTTATTAACGAAAGTAGTAGTAGAAAATATTATGCACATTGCAAAGTGCTTAAGAAATGAAAAAAGGCACGAAAAATAGAAATGATGAATCAATTGACATTAACTTTCGTCTTGCAAAATATATAAATATTCAATTCCAAAATTAAGAAAGAACCTTTTTAACAAAAACGAAAGTAAAGATATCTGAAAAGTGGAAAATAAATTAATTCCAGTATAACTTCTATTTGATATTAACGGAGTTCCGCGTCGATTAATCAACACAAAATTAAAAAAGAAACTGCTAAATTCAGCTGAAAAAAACCTGTCATAACTCTTATTTGATATTAAATCATCACAGAATCAAAACGGTATCTCGTGTGTAGTGCATGCTAATTTCTAGACAGATCGTCTGAATCTGTTTGTCACGGGGCCAAATTCCTGAGTGTTGCCGATTTCGGAGCGCAGTTCTATTATAGATAAGCATTAAGATAAGACAAAATTAGAAAGAAATTTATAAAGATAAAGTATTCAATCTTCAAAACTAAAAGTAATTTGTTTTCCCTTTTGTTTGAAGCAAGAGACCTCTTTCTACTATCCTGACTTTAATTGTGAATTCTTTCAGTAGTCATATGAATGCTTCACAACAGGTCTACTCAGATGTAGAAACACTTGTAGCCAATGACACAGGTACGAAAATGATGAAATAACCGAAAATAAACCAATTGATCCTTAGACACTTTGACATCTGCGTACGCATTAGAAAGTGCAGTTTATCGTGTTAAATATATTTTAACACGTCTTTTTACTTTCTCGTATACGAAGTGTACAAAGAGAAAGTATTGTAATCGTCAAAAAATTCGAACTCCATATTTTGACGAATCTCCACGTTTTAGACCTCCCTGAGTCCGAAAAACACAATTTTGGAATTATGTCTGTCTGTGAGTCTGTGAACGCGATAACTCGAAAGCTATTAGAGCTACGGTGATGAAATTTGGTATGTGGTCTTTAAACATAATGTGTAGGTTTCTCTGAAATTTTGGAGAAAATCCGTCCACGGGAAGTCTATCTGTCTGTATGTTCGAGGTCATGCGAACGCTATAACTCAAAAACTTGAAAAGCCAGATGGATAAAATTTGATACACAGTTTTATCGTCATGAGTGTAGGTCCGTATAAAAGTTTGGGCCAGATCCGTCAAAGGGTTGACTGTCTGTTGGTCCGTATAATTTACTTTTGAAGAGAATCCGTTATCTCCACGCGCGCATGCTAGAAGCGTATACTAGAAGAACGGAGAGGAATTTCATTATGGAGTAGCGAATTACGTCAGTTTGTCCTTGAGCCGGTAAGAGAGGAAAATCGTTACGCATCTCTTTGAATTTCATTCTTTGCCTAGATATTTTTCAATCACTATAATGAAAAACCTTCTGATAGTCATTGGATTCTGGGTAACAATAGGTTCGAATTTTTTTAGCCACGCGGGGGAAGGGGAAACGGCACCTTTTTGGGGAAGTATACGAGAAAGTTTAGGGGAGAACACTCCCGCTGGTTTCATAATGGGCTCTTGCTCGTTGATGTAAGATCATTCGCCTAGACACTGACAACCATTCATCAGTTAAATATTCATATTTCTCAAGTGAAAGCCTCTTCGAGCTCTTGTGGAGAATCTTGTAATAAATGAAGACGTATCGGAGTGATTTTATGAAATTCATGTATAGAAACTGACAATGTTAGTCTCAGTAGGGAAAAAATTATACGGGTTTTTACGTAAGGGAAGTCAGGGCAAGATGGCGAATGGCTTATTTTAAGTTCATACTACTAGGTAGCGCCACCTTACTGATACTACCAACCCTCTACACTGCTGCGTACCAAAAAATCGCATAGTGAAGCCACTGACGCCATTTAGTTGTTTGTTATATGGTGTTCGTGTTTTTTGCATGACGTGTTGTAATTTTCTAGAAATTCAAAGTAAGATCCAGTGGACTAACACCTAAAATATATGTTTATTTTTTGCTATACATGACTGCCTCAGACAATACGTTTTTTAAAACCACTATGTATTTTTATCTAATTTTTGTTAATCCTACCACAAAATAAAGACTTTTAACTTGCCGATAAGGGCAAGTTGACGATCTCGTCACACTTACCTAAGTGCTTTTCACTGTTTTTTTCTGAAGAATATATGAGTTTTTTAGTTATTTTGTATAATTTTTATGAGCTACGTGATCCATTATCTGTTCCATCACATGTTGCAAGGCGTCAGACCTACAGAAAATATTTTAATAATCTTACCTATAAAAGATATATTCGTTCAGAAAGACACACAGAAGGTGGAAGAAGAACGTTTAAAGCAATAAAAACAAGAGGCTAAGGTACATAAAAGGAACTGTAACAAAGAAACTGAAGTTTGATTTCTTTAAAAAGAGCAAACTTCTGACACTCATGACGTCAGTTCAAACTTACGAAGGAAATATAATACAGTATCCTGTATTTGATTAAATCTATGTTGACCCTCTATCAGAAGATTAAATAGAGTGTTGCAAATGTCACACATGGTGGCTGTTGCGTCCTATCGATAGCTCTAACTATAGCAGGGCAACTATAACATATGTTGCAGCGTAACTAATATATAAAAGGCGTGGACTGTATGATGTTGATTGCGGTGAGAACTTTGACGAGAAAAGACGAAGTGATGATCCAAAAAAAGCGGTTTATTCTAATTCAGCGTTGCATCACATACCATGTCTCGATCAATCCGCGCAGTTACAAAATAGTAACCCTACTTCCTAGGGGTTGCCACATTTGGGGGCGCAGTACTTAACAGTGGCCCGAGGGCCACTCAGACTCTGAATAACGAGAATTTGTGTCTAATTTTTGTAAATGAAAAATACTGGTTTCTAGTTATATTAATTTAATATGAGCATAAGTTTTAACTAAAATTACCCTTTCATTACGTACTAGTCAAGAAAAAAATACTTAACAAGGTTTAATTAATTAGCGTTCTGCCTTAAATTTTCTAAAAGTAAAAATGTATTGAACTTTTGTAATAATTTTCATCCTGTCCCGGTACCGTGGCAAGTTGGCATTTTTGCTTTGCTTATTTTAAATGGCGGAATAGCTTTGGTAATATTAAAATGAAAGATTCTCAATTTAAGTTCAACACAACAAAAGTTCAATCTAATAACATATGCAAAGAAAAAAATTTGCCTCAACTAGTGAATTTGTTAAAAATGGTTAAAGGTTAACATCGCCATCTTACTTTAACATCCCCTACCCCTTTCAAAAATACGCTTAGATGCTGCTTTCTTTTCAAATGAGTAACGGCTGTCCAAAATCAAGTGTCATCAGCGCTAGTATTTTCAAATACCACCGCCATGGGAAATAGCAGCAATGTAGGCGTGTAGATCAACTCGTTGTGCAAGCATAACGCATTAAGCGTGTTTCAGTCATTAATCTACACTCAACAGTCAAAAAAATAACTTGAGTTGGTTTTTACATTCTAGATTTTTCGAGTTGAACCAGACACCGCAAGAAGCGATGTCTAGTTCTCCCTGACATTAAAGAGAGAATCACGAGATCGACAATTTGCGACATATTCTGAGATCCGGGTTGCCTTCATTAAAGAAGAAGAAGAAGGCGCTCCGGAAGGAAAAGTTCTGAAAACGGTGCCTTCCAAATGTCAAGAAAGGATGCTATGTATGTCAAAAATGACAGTGATAACAGTGTGTCGAGAAGGAGCAGAAGTGCGATAATACTGACAGTGATAACGAATAACTGTTGTGAATTTATTCGTAAAATAAATATGTACATTTAAATTTATTTTCTTTAAATCAAGTTGAGTTTCGTTGTCGGTTTACCTGATTGTGTTACTTAGAAATACGACCACCATTGGCATTTGTCTTGGAAAAGACTTTGTATTTAATATCTGCTAATATATTGTTACAAAAATCGTCCGGTGTGTGTACTGTGAAAACAGTCCAACTGGCAGGATAATGGAGAACGACGCTTTATTCTAGAATATTCCAGAAAACACGAAGCGCAGGTGACAGGATAATTCAGCACTTGCGCAAATTAACAACACCAGCAGACAGCAAATCACGAACAATAGCTCTCAGCGTCTGACAGCTGACCAATTCGCAAAGCGAACCAGATTCCAAAGAGATTCTTCGTACTCCGAAGACGTTCAAAGACTATTCAACGCATGTTCCAAGTCGATCAAACTCTCTCCCTGTGATCCGAGCACGGCGCTATTTATAGTATCCCCGACAGGTCGTGACGTCACATGGAAGCATCGGGAGAAATCCGGATCTCTGCACCTAATAGAGATATTGAGAAATTTCTAGCATTTTTGAGATCCTACATTTTGTCGCCAAAGTCGCCAAATTCGTCGCCAAGTTGCCTAAATGGTCGCCAAGTTTGTCGCCAAGGTTAGGGGTTTAGGCAGGAAAATTCAAGACAGGTGACAGGAAAATTCAGCACTTGCACAAATCAACAACACCAGCAGACAGCAAATCACGAATAATAGCTCTCAACGTCTAACAGCTGACCAACTCGCAAAACGAACCAGACTCCAAAGATATTCTTCGAACTCCGAAGACGTTCAAAGACGATTCAACGCACGTTTGAAGTCGATCAAACTCTCTCCCTGTGATCCGAGCACGGCGCTATTTATAGTATCCCCGACAGGTCGTGACGTCACATGGAAGCATCGGGAGAAATCCGAGAATTCTGCCAATAACAGAGATATCAAGAAATTTCTAGTATTTCTGAGATCCTACATTTTGCCGCCAAGTTCGTCGCCAAGTTGCCTAAATGGTCGCCAAGTTTGTCGCCAAGGTCAGGGGTTTAGGCACAGCTGCCGACGGCATTCCCTAAGTGCACCTGTAAAACTCTCTTCCCAACCATAAGACAAATTGGTTACAGAGAGAATCACGACATTCGAAATTCGTAACAATGTGCAACAAATGGAGTTCGACACTGACCAACTAGCAAAGCGAACCAGACTCCAAAGATATTCTTCGAACTCAGAAGACGTTCAAAGACGATTCAACGTACGTTCCAAGTCGATCAAACTCTCTCCCTGTGATCCGAGCACGGCGCTATTTATAGTATCCCCAACAGGCCTTGACGTCACATGGAATCATCGGGAGAAATCCGAGAATTCTGCCAATAACAGAGATATCAAGAAATTTCTAGTATTTTTGAGATCCTACATTTTGTCTCCAAAGTCGCTAAATTCGTCACCAAGTTGCCTAAATGGTCACCAAGTTTGTCGCCAAGGTCAGGGGTTTAGGCACAGCTGCCGAAGGTATTTCCTAAGTACACCTGTTAAACTCTCTTCCCAACTATAAGACTAGTTTGTTGGGAAACGACATTGGAAATTCGTAACAATATGCAAAAAATGGAGTTCAACACTGTTGTGATGCTAAATATTTCTGAATAACGCGAAATTGCTTCGTTCGGTTACGTATTGTAATGTGAGCGTGTAGAATACTGTTGTAAACAAGCGTTAATAGCTGTTTCAAGTCATTAACTAGCTCAACAGTCATAAAATAACTTGTAGTTGTTTTTACATTCTAGATTTTCGGTTGAACCTAGCACCGCAAAAGAGCGATGTCTGGTTCCCTGACGTAAAGAGAATCACAGCGATCGACAATTTGCGACATATTCATGAGATCCGGGTTGCTTCATTAAAGAAGAAGAGAAGGCGCTCCGGAAGAAGAATCACAAGCGTGTCCTTCAAATGCAAGAAAGGATGCTTCTGTATGTCAGAAATGACAGTGATCAGTAGTCGAAGAGAAGTGCGATAATAGCTGGCCAATGATGATAAACGAATAACTATTGTGAATTTTTTCGTAAAATAAATATGTACATAAATTTCATTTTCGTTAAGTCAAGTTCGGTTTCGTTGTCGTTTTACTGATTGTGTTGCTTGAAATACGACCATTGGCATTTGTCTTGGAAAAGACTTTGTATTTAATATCTATAATATTTGTTACAAAATCGTCCGGTGTTGTGTACTGTAGAAAACAGTCCAACTAGAGATAATGGAGAACGACGCTTTGATACTAGATATTCCAGAAACCTGAAGCACGCAGGTGACAGGATAATTCAGCAGCTACAGTGTAACTTACACCAGCAGACCAGCAAATCTAGAACAATAGCTCTCAGCGTCTGACAGCTGACCAGTTCACCAAGTAACCAATGATCCAAAGAGATTCTTCGGTACTCCGAAGAATCAAGAGATATTTCTGTATGTCAGAAATGACAGGCATGTATCGAGAAGGAGCAGAAATGAAATAATGCAGGCAGTGATAAAGAACAACTGTTGTGAATTTTTTTCGTAAAATAAATATGTACATTTAAATTTTCTTTCGTTAGTCAGAGTTCCGTTTCGTTGTCGGTTTACCTGATTGTGTTGTAGAAATACGAGCACCATTGGCATTTGTCTTGAAGGAGCACATTGTTTAATGTCTACTAGTATGTTGTTACAAAAATCCGGTGTGTGCTGTGAAACGGTCCAGCTGGCCGGATAATGGGAGAACGACGCTTTATTCTAGAATATTCCAGAAAACACGAAGCGCAGGTGACAGGATAATTCCAGCACTTTGCGCAAGTCCACCAGCGGACAACAAATCACGAACAATAGCTCTCAGCGTCAACAGCTGACCAACTCGCAAAGCAGACAGACTCAAAGAGATTCGCTCGAAGAATCAGAAATGATGCTTCTGTATGTCAGAAACCAACCCAGGCATGTATCGAAGGAGCAGAGAAATGTGATAATACTGACAGTAGTAAAGAACGCTGTTGTGAATTTTTCGTAAAAAATAAATATGTACATTAAATTTCTTTTCGTTAAGTCAAGTTCCGTTTTCGTTGTCGGTTTACCTGATTGCTTAGAAATACGAGCACCATTGGCATTTGTCTTGGAAAAGACTTTTGTATTTAATATCTACTAATATATTGTTACAAATCGTCCGGTGTGTGTACTGCCGAAAACAGTCCAACTGGCAGGACAATGGAGAACGACGCTTTATTCTAGAATGACTGAAACACGAAGCGCAGGTGACAGGATGAAATTTCAGCACTTGCGCAAATAGCTGCTTTACCAACGGGCAGCAAATCACGAACAATGGCTCTCAGCGTCTAACAGCTGACCAACTCGCAAAGCGAACCAGACTCCAAAGAGATTCTTCGAACTCCGGTTCGAATGATTCAACGCACGTTCCAAGTCAGTCAAACTCTCTCCTTGATCCCAGGCAGCTTTATTTATAGTCTCCCCGACAGGCCGTGACGTCACATGGAATCATCAGGAGAAATCCGGATCTACTGCACCTAATAGAGAGATATCAAAGAAATTTCTAGTATTTTTGAGATCACTACTGATATTAAAACTCGCCAAATTCGTCGCCAAAGTTGCCTAAATGGTCACCAAGTTTTGTCGCCAAGGTTGGGAGGACTTTAGGCATAGCGCCGACGGCATTCCTAAGTACACTGTAAGTCTCTTTAACCATAAGACAAATTGGTTACAGAGAATCCACGACGACTGAAATTCACTAACAATGTGCAACAAATGGAGTTCAACGCAGCCCAACTAACCAAAGCGAACCAGACTCCAAAGAAGATTCAGCGAACTCCGAGACCAAAGACGTTCAACACGTTCGAATCGATCAAACTCTCTCCTGTGATTCGGCGGCGCTATTTATAGTATCCCCAGGCAGACCCTGGCGTCACTTGGAATCATCAGGAGAATCCGGATTCTGCTCATATAGAGATATCAAAAACTTAGTATTTCTGAGATCCTGCCACTTTGTCGCCAAAGTCGGCTACAAATTCGTCGCCATTTAGATTTGGCATCAGTAATACTGCTAGTATTCTTGCAAACTCTCTAATAGTAGAAGTTTAAAACTTCTTTCTCTCAACCATAAAACTAGTTTGTTGGGGAAACGGCATTGGAAATTCGTTTGTATGCAGCAGATTTCCAACACTGTTGTGATGCTAGA
>BGPR01001817.1:29149-64594 GCA_013235015.1 Araneus ventricosus | reverse complement strand
GAGATCTCGAATTTGCCCTCTAACGAGTTCCTATTCATTCGCCGAATTCCGCGTATTGCCTCCAGCCGGCGGGGTAAACACGAGTCTGAATGGCATGTGCGACGTGAGGCACGCCGTATGAACGGGAAAACATGTTTAATCAGAGTAAAATAGTTGTCGATTGCTGGACAGTGTCCACAGAGAGAACTATGTAATTGATTAGTGTCTTCAATCGACAATTGAAAACAAAATTGAGGACTACATGTGAAAAACTATGCACTTTTAAAAATAAATAGTTTATTGAAGCTGCTTCAAATAAACTTAAAACCTCTTTCAAAAATAAAGCTAGCTAACTAATTGACTACAATACATCAGTGTTGACAGAACAAAATAGCAAAATAAGGCCAAACCTTCTTAAAAAATAAGGCCAAATTTGACAAATTGATTGAAAACGTCATTTACTGTTAGAAAAACAACTATTCTTCATGAAAACGAATCCCACTCGATAGGCATATGTTCAATGTACTATTATTAAACTAAAATTTAAGTGAAAGAAATTTAAAACATCCTTCTTCTATTCAGGAGCTATTTCGTTTGACAGCTCATTATATATCAATTGAAATGTGTAATATCAAAAATTTATTAAAAAACAATAGAATAAGTAATTAAAAATTGTTCTAAAAGTCATTAACAAAAATGAGGCCAAAAATGAATTTAAGGCCAAATGAAAATTCCTAAGGCCATGGGCTTTGAAAAAAGGGCAGATTTCCATAATTTGGCCTTAAAAAGGCCAATATGGCAACCCTGCAATACATAGTATTCAGCAACTATCATCAAACAGCAAACACTTCCAGTTACATGCAAGCACAAATTGTTTCTAAATTCCAACAGGTGGCATGATTTGATTGGCAATTGCAACCTATTGCATCATATGCAACAGGTGGCATGATTTCATTGGCCACTGACTGAATGACATCACTTGATGTTCACCAATAACAACATGCCACACTGCCTTTTATACTTAACTGCTTATTTGACTGCAAACAGAATAGATATTTGTTTACATTTTGATATTTCACTATCTGGGAGAGCAGCTGGGCAAATTAAACATTAATTAAATTCATTTTAATAAATACAAATATTACTTAATATTAAACCTTATCGACAATTTAATTTATCCCAGGACTTCCAACACTAAAGGTGGTAGACGTTGTAAGTGCCAGAAGCGAAATGTTGGTAAATCGCAAAAAATGATTCGATCAGCCCGTATGGACGAGTTTTCTGTTTTGTTTATTTTGGTTTCATAGAACTTCCGCTGTGGGAGTTCACTTCCGTTTTCCAGTAACCCTCTAATTTAAGCGATCCCCAAATCCAATTGAATTCCATATCAAGCGCGAAGTTCGAATTAGTTCTTCCTTGAGTACACGAAGCGCCAAAAAGAGCGCTAAAGAAAAATTATGGTAACCTTTCCACAAAATTAGGCTCTTATTTTAAATAAACATTAAGAGTTACAACAGAACACGAAATTTAACATTTTCGAACTATATCTTAAGCCATAGCATTAGAAAACGTCACTTTAAACCTGAATTAATATCGTCAAACAGAGAGTTGAAATTTTGAAGATTCCCATTGATTTAGCATTATCATTAGGAGTTAATGAGTATTTGATTTGATTTTATTTGATTGGGGGGATTTGGGATTTTCAGCAACAAAGGCTATTATCTCCTATTCATTCCAAAGTTCTTTTCAATCCGTAATCAAAAAAGAGATGAAAATTGCCATCAAAAGACGAATTAAAACAAATTAATTATTGCCGATCTGATTCGGTCAAGAGAAAAAAAAATGGCACCCTCTTAGCAATAGGGGGACCCGTCGGGGAAGCTCTGCCCCCCATCGGGAAAAAATTTTGTATCCCGTCGGGGAAAATATTTGTACGGGGTATTCAACTGTAGTTGATAAATACTAATCTGGCGAAAATTTGAGACCAATTTCATTACACTCGTCCCCATACATCAGGTCGTGCCCCCTGTCGGGCAAATCGGTCACCCCCATCGGGCAAACTCTAGCGCCATTCCTGCTTAGAAAGGCCCCCATATTCTTTCTTGAAATTAATGGGTAAGGCGGAAGTCCTGCTTTACCGCAAATAAACAAAACAGAAAACTCGTTCATTGACGTCATAGCAGCGACCTCTGTACATACTCTTTTGAACTACATAGAGAACTACCAGACGTTTACCACATTAGAAAGCATTGCTCAGTTGAAATTTTAACGTGAAAAACGACTTTTGATTTATTTTTTTTTGGGGGGGGGGCCGCTTATAACGTTTACCACTTTTTGCCTTCAGTTATTTTTGCATGTACCAATCCATATAATTAGACGAAACTCTTCAAGATACTCAGAATAAATAGTTACGTGACGCTTAAACATTACATTACCGTTTAACATAATTTTCACAATAACATGCTTTCGTAATTTACTTAGATTACATTTGTAGCTATTTTCGTTTTACTATACATATTGTAAAAGGAAATGTTTTTGATGATGTCCAGCACATTTGCATATATGCTAAAAATAACTGTTAGCAAATGTGCTTTCATGTAACAAAGAAATGCCTTTTAACATTTTTCTTTCGAAATAAACGTTTATTTCTCATAAAGTATTTCGTAAAAGCAAGCAGTTATTTAGTTAAAAACAAAACTAATGATTTAATGCTATGTTTCATTTGGAGCTTTCAAAATCAAATGCATTTTTAAGTATACAACAACAATACGTTGTAATAATGTAATAACTGTACCTAAGTTTTGGTAATTTGAATGCTCAATAAAAATCTATTAAGTCATCACTACCAATTCCAGATCATATATTCTAATTTATTTCGGTAGGTTATTCGATGTCAACATTAATTAACTTAACTACACAATTTAAAGAAAATAACGATCGTTTTTCACAATACAGATAAATTTGTTGACATCAGCTTAACAGGAATAAAAATTGAAAAAGTCTTCAAATACGGTCTTTTATTAACGTACTTAAAAGCAGAGCTATTTTTTTAATCCAAAATATGGAGATCGAAACAAAATAGCAAAAATGCGAGGTACTGATAGAAACACTCTAAATAAATTTGAATTTTAATCACGTTACTAATATAATAGCCCAGTTCTCTCGGTAACTCTCTGACGTCACCAACAATAAAACTCGCGCCATAGCACTGCGAGACGTTAAACAGCATTATTTCATTGTTAGAGAACCTAAATTTCAGTAATTTTAAATTTAAAAGAGTAATTGTCGTTCTAATTTCAAATTTAATAGCTCTAAAATAGTGAAATAAAATTTGCTATTCATTGATATAAAATTTATCTCGCTATGATCCATAGTTCCCGAGAAATTTTAAATTATATTAATCATATATTTCAGATTAATTTCCGTTTTGTAATAGAAAGTAGTAAATTACGTCAGTGGTATATCATGCGCGTGATACAGTTTGGACGCCACGATGCATCTAATTATTTAGTGCAATCGTGATGGTATAATTTCATAATATTTTTTGGCTACGTTAAAATTTACACAAAGACATCTGAAGGGTGATGGCCGATTTCCGTACATGCAACTTCCGTACACCTCAAATTTCGTGCGATTTCCGTACACAAAATTAGAACGCTTATAAACTAGTGCGACTTCCGTACAGACTTTTTTTCAATCCACCTTTCTTATACTTTCCCTTCACACTTCATCCAGGCTTAGGACTGGCAGCTTAATGCTGGCGTGTTTAAAAAGTTTTTGCAATTTTTTCTTGCATCTTTTATTAACTTTTTTAAATTTTTTATTTTAAACCATTTTTTTACATTTTATTAACTTTTTCTTACATTTTTTATTGTAAGCTTTTTTTTTACATTTTTAATTTTCCCCTTCTCAGCTCTTCATTATACTGGGAATTACTCAAATTTTCCAACCATGGCCAGTGCTCTTAAACATTACCGTATGGTCTCAGAATCACGGGATGGTGCTTTACAATAACCATCTAAGATTTTGTTGATTCTTTTGCCGAGGTTAATATATTTCTTAAGACATGGTTTCTTCTCAAGCTTTAACACATGTCTCTTTTTCAAAAAAAATATTATATTCTGCTTCTTCTTTTAAGCTTTTTACTAAACTCTTAATTTTTCGGTGCGTCTTATTGTGCCAGCCTTCCACAGCGTTGTTGGTTCTATAGAGTTTTTTTGTGACTGTTCTACACAGCTATTGTAATAACAGAATTTTCCATCCATTGATTTGCAAAATAATAAAATAATTGTAAATCCGTTGAAGTTTTTCGTTTTCTGGTGAGTCTGCCATAATGCAGAGCCATGGATCAACAATATCTTCTATTGGCAGAAGCGCTAGTGCCGCGCACATTTATAAATGGAATCTTATATTTTCATCATCCTTGTATTTCTTGAATATGCTTCCAGAGGCTTTGTGTGAAGTGGAAGTTGCACCCACTTATTTTTACGTTTGGAAAAGTGCGGCGTAACGCAATTATCGCGGCTTCTTCAAAGTCCATAATTACAGTATCCGGATTCCATCGAGCTTCGTTTTTCAAAATCGAAAAAAGTCTATCACACATTGATGTATCTTTTCGTGATAACAAAGCATATGTTGCAGCAATGATGCTAATTTCATCTGAAGAGCTTCCAATGTCAACATGAACGGAATATAATTGTTTAAACTGTTTACTGGAACTTTTAAACGTTCCATCTACAAAAAGGCCTTGTAATTTTTTAAAACATTTTTTCCATCTTCAATTGCAAACACCAGCATTCTGTCTTCATCACCAACATCGGCTAATAAAAAGTTTGTTCCATCCTCCATCTTAGTTACATCTTCTGAAATGTTAATTTCTGCTGCAGTTTTAGATTCTCTCTCTTCCCCTTGCGCTTTTCTTCTTGCAATATACAAATATGTTTTAACAGAAATAAAATTAGGTATATTTGTTACGAAATCATACCCTTTGTTAAATAATGGCTGCATTTCTTCTCGATAAATTTTTACTTTTTAAAGTACCGCGACAATTTTCAGTTCTCTCCTTAAGACACAGCCAAGAAATTACATTGTCCTTATTAATCCTATGCTTTCTATATTGATATCCATCATACTTGAAGATTTACCTTCTGAAGTGTTTGTTTCTTCTAGCGTAGCCATTTTTTTTTCACAACCAACTACTAACTAGTAACAGACTGAAAGTGAAATAACTGAAGTTTATGGAGGGCACTGTAGGTTCTGATAAGCAATCTAATATCTATTCGTAATTGGTTAACGGATTTTAACTAATTGGTTGAAACTGTTTTTTTTTTTGTCATTTTTGGGAGTCATCTATTGTGACTCTCCCTTTCTCTTTGGACCGCCCCACTCGAAACCTAGGGGGGGGGGGGAAGGTGGATTTTAAAAATAAGCCTGTACGGAAGTCGCACTATTAGCATTCTAATTTTTTTGTACGGAAGTCGCACGAAATTTGAGGTGTACGGAAGTCGCACGTACGGAAATCTGCCTCAATCATCTGAAGTACAAGGAAAATTGTTAAACAACGAAAAATACTTCACACTGAATGTTATTTACCAAGAGGTTTTTTGAATAAAGAAATATGTAAATAATATGTAAATAAAAAAATATTTTTTTCATAAAACGTATGTTTATTTTATTTATTTTCAATCAATGTTAAACATTTCGCTCGCATATATATTTATTTAAACACGTCAGATTTGACAGGAAATCTCTCGAATGAAGAGGCAATTTGCACCCGTCATACCATGACGGGTAATTTTCTAGTTTATAATATACTTTTAATTCATGAAGAATGCGTTGGAATTTTCTTTTTAACGATATTAATTGGGGCTTAATTTTCTTGTAGCAAAGTTTTCTGTTCTCAAACTCTTGCGATTTTGTTTTGACCTCCATATAACTGATAAAAAAAATTATTTTTTACTTTACAGAACACTGGTAAAACTGTGTTTAAAAGAAATTGTATTTTTATTACTTCCTACTTTTTTGTCTTTTTTTACATTTCACACTGCATTATTAAAAATAGTGTTGAATCTATTAATCAAATTTCTCTCAAATTCACTTCCAGATAGCGCCACTCAAATGCAATTAAAATTAATCTATAAATTTATAATTAAGTTCTATAAATATCAAAGTATTGCATTTTCATCGGTAACACACAACTGTACAAAGTTTCAGAACGTTAGTACATCAGAAAGTGACTAAAAAATCGCCTACAGAATTCGATCTTCACAAACACGAAATCAGGTTAAATAAAAATATGTAAAAAGAAACTTTCATAATCATTTTTCACATAATTTTATTAGAATATCTGCATAGCATAAGCATATTTCTTTGATACAAAATGACACATAGCTCGTTTATTTTTTTACCTGAATCCAAATGCTTGTAGCATTTTTTGCAAAATTTATTAAAGAACCAGCCGCAACCAGCACCCACTTTGCCTAGCACTGCCCCTGCCACCTCGCTGCTTCGAGGCTCTCAGCCACTACTTTTTTCAGTTTTAAATACTGCATGAAGATCAGCGGAACAGACTATAAAACCAAAGTACAGATTTCACACACACATATTCTTTGTATACAACAGATTCCTTTAAAATTGTAAAATCTTTCAATAAACCTCATCTAGTTGTAATGTTTTTTATAACTTTCTCACGAATTTCGGCATGAAAGTCTTCAGATCCATAAATACCGAATGATATCGCCCTAAATAAACAGCTTCCGTCACCTACAATAGGTATTTTATAATATTTTTGACACGCCATTGTGATGGAACTGTTGGGATCTATATATTTAAAATAATATGGTCAAACACTCAGATGCCCCAACCACTCTACGGATTTCGATCATTTTTATTTCACATGAAAGTCTTCAAATATTCTAGATATGTCATCAAGAGTCGTTTGGCCCACACCACCCTCCATTTTCGAACGAAATCGAAAAAACACTTCTCCTCTGTACATTGTCTATGGGTAAACCTTGCAGAAATCCCCCAGCCCCAACCACCAGACCGATTTCGACAATTATAATTTCATATGAAAGCTTATGACGTCTAGATATGTCATCAAGGGTCGCCTGCCCCCCCCCCATTTTTGAGCGAAATCGAAAAAGCATACAGACAATGAACGGTGGAGAAGTGTTTTTTCGATTTCGTTCGAAAATGGGTGGAGTGGGGGACAGGCGCCCTTTATTGCAAATTTAACCCTCTGAGCGGTTAGCTATTTTCTTCCATAAAGTCTTAAAAATTTGCTTTTAAAGTGAATAAATGGATCTTTATTGTATTTAACCAAGTCTCTATAATCTTAAGAATATAGTATTCTTGGCAGGTAAAGAAATTATGCATATAAACATGATTTATCTGCTTTTGAACTGAATAGTAGAGACGAAAAAATACGTGCAGAACGCTTAGAGGGCTAGACATCATAAGCTTCCATATAAAATAAAAATTCTCGAATTCCGTCGGGTGGTTGTTGCTGACGAACTGTCTAAAGGGTTTTCCCCATAGAGAAATGTACAGTGGGAAAGTGATTTTTCTATTTCGTTCAAAAATGGGGGGACAGGCGACCTCTTTGATGACGTATCTAGACGTCATAGGCTTTGATATGAAATAAAAATTATCGAAATCCGTAGAGTGGTTGTGGCTGGCGAACTGTCTGAAGGTTTTACCATATGGATAAGCCTTGTAGAAAATCCCCAGCCCCAACCACCAGACCTATTTCGACAATTTTTATTTCATTTTGAAGCTTATGACGTCTAGATTTGCAATGAAGGGTTGCTTGCTCCCCACCATTCCCCATTTTCGAGCAAAATTGAAAAAACTTTCCTTCACCATACATTCTCTATTTATTTTTTCGATTTCGTTCGAAAATTGGGGGGTGAGGGGCAAGCGATCCTTGATGACATATCTAGACGTCGTGAGCTTTCATATGAAAAAAAAATGTTGAAATCGGTCGAGTGGTTGAGGCTGGCGGCGAGTGGTGAAGGTTTTTTACCACATTATTTTAAATATATAGATTTCGTTTTCTATCCGTTGCTAAGAAAACCACGATAATAACTACGATTTCTTAAATGCCGAGAAAATACTTTGTAACCACTCACGCGAATAAATTTAATGTCTCCTGGATATATTCATAGGTTTTAATTAAGTTAATAATTGGTGGATGGTACATAGCAAACACAAGTTTTTATCCCGTTTTTACTTCATTTAGTGCAATGTCGATCGCCACTCAAGCCCAATTTTTTTCCTTTTAAAGTGCGAATGCGCTTTTTGACATTTCTGAAGGACCTAACCTTCTCGTCCTAATGAGATTTTGATACTTAATGGGGATATTAACAAGAATTTTATTAATAAAAAAATAGAACGAAATACTTGAGTTAGTGTTTTATCTTACATGCATCAATTAAAGCGGACTTTAAGTTAGCAATCAAGATTTCATTAGCTTATTAGTAATAGTCACATTAGATAAAAAATCACAGCTGGTAGATATATATTTTAATTCAAATAAATTTGCGGTTTGATTACTATAAGAATAAGAAAAATATGGCAATTCAAATGGCCGTGATTTGAAATTTCATTAATTTAAAAGTTAATTAATTTCATTAATTAAAGTTAATTAATTAATTAAAGTTAAATCATTAATTTGAAATTAAATTAATTAATTATTCAATCATTTGAAAGTAATTATTTTGAAAGTTAATTAATTAACTAATTAAAGTTAATTAATTAATTAAAGTTAGTTCATAAATTAAAGTCAATTAATTAATTAAAGTTAATCATTAATTAAAGTTCATTAATTTCATTAATTTGAATAAGTCGGGCAAGTAAAACTTCTCCACTGTCTTGCTTCTCCGAACATTTCCGGTGTTTCCTTTGTCTACAGGGCGAGTCAAAAGGTTTCGGACAAACTTCAAATACATATCAGACATATACAGAGGCTTCGTTTCTGTATAGGAACAGTGATCGCAAACGCAATTAATGATCGTTCAGGCGTTCATTTAAAAATTCGGTTTTTTAACCCTTATAGGCCCAGTGTTGCCTTTTAGCAACATACCAAATTTTGTCTTTTAAAGTCTTGACAATAAGATTGAAGCTTTAATGCCTGTTGTTGTCAATAGGATGCATACTGAAAATTTTATTAACCGCTTAAGTTAACAGCCCGATAATACTCGTGCATCGAATTATCGAAATTTTAGTCTTATAAACTAAAATTGAATCATTAATTAGCTTTATAATTTGACACAAAAAATATGTAGGATCCATAAACATCTTAAGTATCCTATGCCTTCTTAGATGAATGAAAACGACTGCCCCTTTCCAAAACAGGAGGGGTCATCTTATTAGATAGCAAAGAAAACTATTCAGTTAAGTGGTTAAATCAATTTGCAACATATAGATGGCAGCATGAGTGCTGATAAAAAAATAATAACAAATTGATGTTTTTCACTTGAGGCTGCATCTTTTTAGTTTTGTTTGTACGCTTGTGAATACCATATTTTATTCCACAATTTTGAAGGAAATTCCTTATCCGTATTATTATATATTAAAATTCATCTGTGTTTGGCATCACTGAATTTTATTAAGAAATTTTTTTTCTGAAATAAAGCCCAGTTTCGTCAGTTAGTAACACGCTATTTTTTAGCCATAAACCATACTTGAAACAAAATAGGATTTTTTAAAGATTTTTCCCATTTTTTTATTCAAGAAATGGAAGTCTAAAAACATTTTAAAATCCATTTTTAAAAAAATCGGGCTTTTTAGGGTTTAAACTTCCAGCGGACTAAGCAGATTTCTTTCAACAGGTGCGTCGATGAAATCGCCTCTTTCAAATGCATCTGTCAAGAAGGCTATATGGGTCCCTTGTGCGAAATTGATATCAATGAGTGCGCGATCCATCAGTGCTGGATTGGTTCAACATGCCAAGATCTTGTAGGAGGTTACGTGTGCCTCTGTCCTCCGGGATGGAGTGGTAGATACTGCGAGACAAGTAAGCAGAGACAAAGTTTCATTTTTTTAAATGAAGTTTCTTATAAAACATGATTTTAATTTTATTCTTGCCAGTTAAAAGAACAACAACAACCCGTTAACAACGGGAAAAGTGACATCTCCCAACCCAACCCAACCGGGGGTACTAGAATAGACCCCTAAGTTAGTAGATCAAGATTTTGCAGGGAGCAGTTCTGGCTCCCAGTTCGGGGGTATGCGTGGTGATAAAGATTGTCGCCAAGGCCTAAATTACCGATTTCTGTTTTCTTTAGAGCTCAGCGATGATTTCGTGCTCAACTTCCCTGACTCAACGGCCACCATCGCCAATATGGCCAGCATGACTCTCAACTCTCCCTTGTCTGACGTCACCGTGTCCATGTGGGTGCAGACAACGGACACGAAGCGAGCGGGGACCCCTCTGTCGTACGCGGTGGCCTCGGCAAGCACGACGGACGGACACAACACAATAATTGATAACGCCCTGACCATCAACGATTGTTCGGGTGTTCACATCTACGTCAACAACGAGCCATTGGTGACTGACGCTCAAGTGGCGGATGGACAGTGGCACCATCTAGCATTCACTTGGTCTTCAGAAAATTCGGGTATGTTTGCGTATAACTTGTAATAGAGGTGATTGTGTTGTTGTTTCTTATTCCACTTGTTCTAGTCCTCAGCCAGACCAAGGGGTCTATTCTGGTACTCCCTTTTGGGTTGGGTTCCGCACGTTAACAACGGAACCCAACCCAACCGGGGGTACCAGAATAGACCCCCTTTGTCCATTGCCTTTATGCTTTAGCTGGGTATATTGGAATGGCCTTCACGCCTTGGGTGACCCTGCAAGGAGAAAAAACTCCAGACGTACATCGCCCATTCCACCCAAGGCCACAATGAGGCAGCATAATAGGACTTTGGAAGGATGTGATTGTGGTTTACATAATCAAAAAATTACTCATTATGTTTCTTAAATTTGGTCCTACAAGTATATTTCTCAGAGATTACACGAATTAAAAACTTTTAGACCATAAGAAACTAAAGTAAGAGGACATACTTCTTGTCTGAAAGGATTTGGATATATCTCTCGAAACCATATTGCTAAAGATTTTAAGGATATTTTTTGGTACAGTTGGACATCTTACCCAAGTCCTTATCACCCCTTGAATCATTCTCTTCCGTGCTAATAATGCTCCTTTCATTGTTTATTCTCATTTCTTTAAAACTTGAAATTAAAAGGCGGCTAATAGATCCTCCATTTCTTACAGGTGAATGGACTTTGTACAAGGATGGTAAGCTGCAATCTAATGGGACTAATTTACGACCTCGTGATGTTATTCCAGGAGGAGGGAGCTTGGTGCTAGGTCAAGAACAAGACGCTGTTGGTGAAGGATTTAGTCCAAAAGAGACATTTACCGGTAATATTACAAGGTAAGGAGCAATACACAGATTTAAGTAATAAATGAAGTTTTTTTAAAATTTAGTTACATGGCATGACAATTCCAAGGTTTGATTAATCAATTTTTGACCAAGCAGGAAAAAAATTAAAATCCAATATTTGTTCCAATAATTCATGCAAATGAATAGCAGGATACTGTAATGATATTTTAAGATACCTTCTTTTATTGCAGTACTAGCTGCCTTCGGCGACCAGCTTGTTCGCCTGGAATATAATTTCAACTGAATCCCATACATAATTTGATATTCATTCCTTAACAAAGTAATTTTAAACTTCAAATTGTGATAGACATTTAACCCTCATTCAGGGTGCGTACGGTCATGAAAAGTGCTTGCTTTTTATTCAAAGTTTGTATAAAGTGTTGAGTTTTTAAGCACCATGATAAAAAAATAATTATTTTTAAGAAGATGTTATAAGTTTCCGAGCAAGAACTATTTTATGTATAAAAGTAGTTGACATTAATGATTTAGCATTTTAATTTTGTACCTCAAAATCTTGTTGCATAAGTATTTTCGGTTTATTTTTCTGCATGTAGAAATGTTTTCCTGTAACAAGTTAATGACAATATATTCTGATCATGACAGTAGGATTAGTACTAAATTTCTCTCCTGTATATTTTATTACTTAAATCGTGTTAAGTTAAAAGAAGAAGGAAAAAAAAAAAAAAAGAGTCCTTACTTTCCCCTTAAGGTGCTTGAAAAGTGCTTACTTTTTTCCTACAAATTTGAGCATGCACCCTGTCATTCTTTTTGTAGCTTTGCACTTGTCTACATGAGCATCCCTAATGGAGTCAAGTAACTGTTCGTGTCATGTAACATCTAATTGCACGTTATCGATGCGAACTTTACTTTCTTAATATTTTTGTAAAATGCGCACTTGATTTCAACATTAAAATGGCACAGCAAATTTTACGTCCAGCAGCATGTTAATTGGCTTAAAACATGCTGGCAAAAATAATTAAAACATAGCAACCATAATCATTCAGTTTACAGGATTATTTCCTTATATACTTACTATTTTGAGAACTTTCTTTACAGATTTCACAGAACAATTGGTCAAATTAAAAAAAAATTCCAGTAGTATATTATTTTAGCTTTCAACAAGGAAGAGAAAGACGAAATTAAATATTTGTTTAAACAATGAAAACGGTTTGAATTTCATTTTAACAATGAAAAATATTGTCGTAAATTATGCCAAAAAATATTTCAAAAAATTTATTAAAATTAGAGAAAAAATCTTTATGGCAACTTAATTGATATCATTGAAAATATATATTTTTGAAATTTTCAGATGTGTAAAAAGGATTTTTGTGCTGTAATATTTTCGGAAGTTATTAAGGAAAAACGCCAAAATTTCGTTTAATTTTTAATTAATTAAAATTCTAATTAAAATTTTTAAAAAATGCCTCTGAGGTGCACATTCCCACCCTCCAAAGTGTGTTTGTGCTTGACGTCTAGCGGTCTGCCCTGTAGAGTGCCAACATACAGACACTCTCCTATATGACAGTAAAGTCTCGATTATCCGGCATTCAAGTATCCGAAAAGCTCAACTAACCGGAAAAATTAGAAATGAGTTTTTCTAAAAGTTTTACATTTGCGCGCCAAAATTTAGAACACGCGCGCTCCGTTCCATTCATGCGGACAATTTATTTCTGGAATGCAACGTTCGCTCCGCACGGAGGGGCGTAGAAGGAAAAAAAGCAATATACAGTACTGTGAAGTACACAGACTTTCTTTATCAGGGGTTCAAAATCAAAAGTGAGAACCAAAAAAAATAAAGATCCTCATCTTTCGCCGAAAAACAAGACCTAAAAACGAAAGCGGCAAAAAAAAAGTAAAGGGACAGAATCGATAAAAAAAAAGTTCATGCGGGGGGAGGTTACTCCAGAATAGTAAGGCTCTTTCTTTTGATTTATTTATTTACCCTTCAAATACCGGCAGATGTTGATTCCGATTACGTAATATCACGTGCAGGAGAATTGGAGGCGTGCGTAACCCTTGCGATTTTCTAAAAGATAATTAGTTTTGATATTTAATCTGGGATTTGTTTATGATCACTTAAAAGAGTTTTATTATGCTTTCCGAGTAGAATATTTTTCAGTTTCGTCGGTTATTTTTATATGTTTATATTTTTACAATCTATATATTTACGGTAAAAATTCGGCTACAGATCATATTTTTTTTTAAATCATCAATGTTAAATTAAAATCTTCATAATATGTTTTGTAAATATAATGTCATGGAAGATATCGAAGTATTCTTAAAAATTATATTTAATGCACATTTCAAAATGACAAAAACAAATTATTTGGCCGAAAAAATCTTGGGAAAAAAAAAAGGCTACAATCTACCCCCACCCCCGCTATTTTTCCCGTCACACTCAACTATCCGGCATTTTCAGGTATCCGGAAATCGGAGTTTCCCGAGCATGCCAGTTAGTTAAGCTTTTACTGTATTAGTAGAGATGGAGATACTGAATGATTTTACAGTCAAGACATATTCACGAATTCTTGATTGATGCACCTAATTATCAAACATTTCCACCTACTAGAGGGATGCATCTATTAAGTACTACTTTTTAAAATATGCTATAAACCATACAGATAGTATGTGGTATAGGTATATGGTATCCACATCAGTTAATAGTCAACAACCCAGTTAAACTTACAAAGTACAGAAGCAATATATGCGGGTACTATCAGAATAATAGTTGAAGGATTTTCCTTACATTCTGATATCCATCCAAGAAAATATTTATATCCTGTATTATTTGCCATATAATATATAGAACTAACTAAAACTACTAACATATTCATAAATTCAGCTAGTGTTTACCAGGTTAAAAATTTTGCTAGATAGCGTGATTGAAAAAAATTATATATTTAGCTTGAAGTAGTTGCATAACATTGCAACAATTTGAAAATTCAATTAAGTTTTTCATTTAAGGGAAAAAAAAGACATACTGATTTCTGGACTTTAAAAATAAGAGGAGCAATAAAATCGACTAAAATGAGTACATTTCATACCACACGATGAAGAGTATTTTCTTGTTATTTCACATTACTTCCTAACTAATGGAAAATTTCAAAATTAGATTTTTCACGAGAATACCATTTTAAGCTTGTTGCACTTAACCCTGATTCCTAAGGCCATCGGAACCTCAAAATATGGAAACGCCCGAGTTCCTCTTTCTAGGATAAGGGATATTCACTCCCCCCCAAAAAACCGCAATGGCAGCTGGAACGGTCCGAATTCTAAGAACTCCCCCCTTTTCCCCGAACCCATATGGGCGAGCCCCTCCAAGGAAGAAAGCTCACACTGCAGGTGTGAAGTCAATCACACTTAACGAATGGGGGTGGAAATTCACAGTGATATTCGGACAGCCACAGTCTTTTGCTTGAAGAGACGTTTGGGACACTCCCGTATTGATAGAGTTAAAAACTTAAGTAGCAGTTACAAAGAAACTGGACACTACGAAGAGAAATTGTTTATGCTTACAAAATAACCTATTGTGAAAAAAAAATTTTAAAAATTCTCTGTTTTCCTTTTTTATTCCAGAGTGAATGTGTGGAACAGCTATTTTTCAAAAAGCAATATAACACGTTTGTGCAGCTTGGATGATGATATTCCTGGTAAAGTAGTCGCCTGGCCAGACTTTTTACAAGGTGTTAAAGGAAAGGTTAACATACTGCAGAATGAAAGGCCGACATAAATCGAGGACTGTATCAACCGATCTACAATACAGGATGCAATATATTACTTCAATTCAGCACAAATATATGAATAAATATAATATAAACACATTTTTAGAAATAAAAAATTTATTCAAAAATTGTGAATGCATTGCAAGAGGTAAAACAACATTTCCGCTTGCATAGCCAATAACAAACAAGAAAGAAGAAATAGAGATTCAGTATTTCACAAACGAACAGTTTCAGTTTTGACATTAAAACACAAATATGAAAAACAGAAACAGGGCAATATGATAAATATGAATATTTCTTTGAAAGAATTACAAATTAATGTTTTAAAAAATTTATTCAGTTTCATTTATTTATTTTGTACACTAAGTTTGTAAATATATATGATACCCTGAGTTCACCTTCTTTGTTAAGCATTGAAACACAAATATGAATAACAGAAACAGAGCAATGTGATGAATATGGAATGAAATAAATAAAATCGATCTATTAATATGAAATAAAGAAATGCGAAAATTTCTTTGAAAGAATTACAAATTAATGTTTTAAGGAATCTATTCAGTTTCATTTATTCATTTTTTACACTAAGTCTGTAAATATAAATAACAGAAACAGAGCAATGTGATGAATATGGAATGAAATAAATAAAATCAATCTATTAATATGAAAGAAAGAAATGTGAATATTTCTTTGAAAGAATTACAAATTAATGTTTTAAAAAATTTATTCTGTTTCATTTATTTATTTTTTACACTAAGTTTGTAAATATAAATGATACCCTGAGTTCACCTTCTTTGCTAAGCATTAAATTACGAGGTCTGCTCATACAAATCTTCACAAGCCTTAAAAATGGAGCATTTAATTTAACAAATCAATTTTGTTTCTATTTGATAAATATGTATCAGTACAATGGTTAAACATATAAAATCAATGCACGAAAATTGAACAGAACAACTGAAAAATATATTTTCAATATAGGTTTTATTACAAAACTGAGCACATATTAAATAAATGGCTCAACTTTAAATTAAGGAAAGAGAGTAATACTATATGTGCCAATTGTAATGACTTTGGAAGCTGATTAAAATGAATACTTTTCTAAAGAAAATAAACAAGAAAGAATAAAATAAACAATGAAAAGTTTATTAAATTCAGCAACTCATGCAAAAAAGATATTTTTAACAATTAAAATAAAAGATCAAATAATTCACCAAACTGAAATCTGCAAAAACAATACGCATTTCAATTGAAATTGTGAGACAACGAATAATATTGAAAATACTGATTTTAAGAAAATTTAATTAGAGTAATAATTTCATTCAGTCCGTTACATTCCATTGCATAAATTCTTCTGCTATAATTGCTTAAAAACTTACAGTTCCATTATAAAAAAAAATTATAAAAAAAATCGCTGATTATATAAAAAAAATAAGGCCTATTATGCTGCCAGTAAACAGCAACATGAAAACTGTCATTTCAATAAACACAAAATGACAAGGAAATTTGAAAAAAAATTATTAAATAAATGCAGTTATGAAGATATATAAAAATGTAGCAGATAAAATTTAAAGATAATGATTGGCCCAAAATTATCCTTAATGGAGGCATTGTTTAATGATTACTTTAAAAAATGCAAATTTTCTCAATTTAAAATTGCATCAAATTATTAGTTACAATTTTATTAGTTAAAATTTTAATTAATTATTAGTTAAATTTTTATTTCAGTGGAAACTTTTTAATCCTATATTTGCATCTTTGCAATTAATTATTCAATTTTCCTTTTCTGCAATCTATAGCAGAAATGATAAGTAGGATTTAATATTTAACTTAGATGCAAAAATTATCAGACAGATTCTTCATAATTATAACATCTCGTGACTTTTCTGTCCTAACGAATGCAGATTTTTACAGGCCTTCTTTTTAAAGTGATGAAAATATATGGATAGAAATCGTGATTAAGACATCTCCACTACTATATAAATATTTCAAAATTTAAACTATGTTTTGATATTGCCAAAGTTACAAAGTTAAAAATACAGTTTGCAAGTTAATTGCCTATTCGAAAAGAAGACTTTTCATCAACAAACACAAATATTGCGACATTTAGCTTTATATAGTTAACAGGATTTAAATATGTGCAATAAAAAACTATTGTTAGTTGAAACATGGTAATACTTTAAGATTTTTGAAAAAGTCTTGTATTAGTTGAGAAAAATGAACTCTTCCTGAATCATAAAATTATGATTCATAATGTCTTTTTTCAGTATTATCAGTTTTCTTTTATAGTGAATTGAGTTTCCTTTCCTCAGAACAACGAAACTTACTAACTGATAATGAAAAGGTAGTACCAAAAAGATAAAAGAGCTACTTTTTCACTAATAGATATCTCTTTTCCTCCTTTGAAAACTAATGAGTATTCCTGTATGAGTGAAACTAATTTTTGTGAGCAACATCTTAAGAAAAATTTTTTCAGACTACATATAAATTTTGTACAGAAGCTCACACAGAAAGTGAATGTTTTACTCAAGAATTCAAATAATAAAATAAAAATTTAAGAAATCTAATTTCTTTTGTCATAATCTGAGACAAGATATATGCATATGTTTACAGAATCTGTATTAAATCAATATTTTCATTTTTAGTTCACTGTAACAAAAATATTTATAAAAATATAAATCTGACTGAAAAAATATTCAATTTTTTTAAAAATATGAACAAGTATCAATTGATTTGTTTTCAAAGATCAACATTAGAACAATAAACAAAAAAAAAAAAAAAACCCTACAAATAAAAAAGATACTTCTATAAAAATTTTCAAAAACACTCATTACATAAATAACACCTTATACAGATTAAATTTTTTTTTAATCGCCTAAAATTTTTCAGTGTTAATCAAAGTAATCATCCATTTCTGTTTGATATGTATTCATACACTCTAATTCAGAGTAAAATTTTAACACTCGTGGATCTGCTCGAATACTGGAAGCTTCAATATCCAGCACTCTCAGACCTTGTAGACTGCGAGCTCGAGAGAGGGCAACATATGCTTGACCACATTCAAATACTCGACCTAATGATACTTCCACACAGTCCAAGGTCATTCCCTGAAAAAGAAAAAGTTTTAATATAACAAAGATTCTTTTTTTTAAAAGAAATTAATAATATCAACAGAAATATTCAAGCATATCAAACCCGAAATAGACTTTTAGTTCTCTAGCTTTTAGCCCAAAGTAAAAGTTATATTCTATTGAATAATGTGATGTAAAAATTAAAAGATCTAATTAAACATTTAGACAAAGTTTTATATATGAAAGAGATTTAATTTATTGGCACATGAAACAGTATGTAAAGCAGTAGTCATTGTCTTAATTTAAATGATGTGTTAAACTGGTATTATTATCTGGCATTTAAGTGAAACAAGTGAAAGATTATCCTCAGCCATCAAATGCATATAAGGAGTTAACATTTTGAATTAAAAAAACATATTTTGCATAAAAACATCTTCAAAATGCAAAATTTTTCTCACAAAATAAAAACTGAACAATTCTTTGATGCAGTGTTCTACAGTTCAGAATAAAATTGATTAAAGGCAACAATTGCTGTCATTCAACAAACTTATAATGATTTTTGTTAAATCCCCATACAACAATTTGAGCATTTGCAGGGTTCTTACCGATTTTTAAATTTAAAAATCAAGGAGTTTTCAAGGAGTGTTTTCAAAATTTTCAGGGAGTCAATATTTTATGCATGAAAAAGAGTTCTCTTTTTTAAAGCACACAAAAATTATATTGGGGTATTTAAAACATTGCTAATAACTCAAATAAATGTGGTTATATTTATTTCTTTAATAAGTTTTTACAAGGCTAATTTATCCAAGAATGCCAATCCAGAATTAAGACTATTTATATTAAAGTAGAGTGGTGCTGCTTAGACACGCAATTTTTTATAAAATTATACAACTACTCCAAAAGTTCAAATAGTTCATTACATACCATGATTTATCATGTTTGAAATAAAAAACTATTTCCATTATTATTATTATTTATTTTAGAATTTGAATTCTTAAATAATTTTCATGCCTCGCTGTGCACCTTATGTAGTGCACAGTGATCCAGTATTTAAAATATAGAGGAGACATTTATTTAGATATTAGAAACTGTTTTTTTGACATTTTCATCGTTTATAAAATAGTTTATGAAGAAAATAAAATTAATAAAATTTCTTGATTATTAAAACTAATTTAACTAAAATTGATTAATAGTATCTATTTTCCTTCAACTCCACCATCACAATATATGTTCTTTGCAACAAACCAATTGTTACAATTTAAAGATAAATAATTAAAATTAATAAGATTTTAATACAATTTAAAGAAATATAGTTAATTTTTCGAAATAATCCAAGAGAAAATAACATTGTCAATTTGCACCATTCTATTGTTTTGGTTATTACTGTTTGCACTTAAAACCAATTATTAAATTTTGGATACTGCTACTGCTAGGAGATGAACATCAAATTCATTTGTTTTAAAATGGTATACAATATTGCAGGCAATTATTTTAAGTAGAATCATATTTGAAAAGAAAAACATTAACATTTTTTACCACAAAAAATTGTACAGAACAAATAACAAACATGGAGGACTTTTCTTTCATAGATAAAAACCAATAACAGAAATTCAATAAATTTTTGAAAAGGCATACTTTATTTGAAACTTTTATTGAGTATTCAAGGAAAAAATATGTTACAAATTCTTAAGATCTGCTTTTTCAGCATTAATTTGTTCATTTATTTCATTAACAGTTTTGACATTTTCCTTTGATTGTTTCTCTAAGCCTATTTGATTTTAAGAATAATGAAATTTATTTTTTACTTTCTCCTTCTTGAGCAAACTGGGTAATTGATACGGCAGCGACTAAGAATCCTTTTTATCGGTGAAATGCAGCACACATTTAATAAAAGAAATGTTAAAAATTGAAAATCAAGGAGTTTATAAGGAGTAAAACAAAAATTCAAGGATTTTCCATAGTGCTTGAAAATGAAAATCGTTTTTAAGAAGTTTTCAAGGAGCGTATGAACCCTGATTTGAAACTATTTGGTAATAGCAGAGAGAACAACTAATGGCTGTAATGATAACGATAATGAAAAGAACCAAACAATTATTTCAGTTATGTTATATTAACAAAACAATATCACAGACAAAACGTCTATTGATTTTTTGTATAATGTTTTCAAAAGCTTTTTGATATTTTTTTCTTTTGCATGGTAATTTCAGATGGAATCTAATTTTGAAATAGGAAAATGAGCTGTTCTATTTACCATGAATTTCACTATGCCACTGTAAAAACTAATAAGATAACTAACTTGGATTAAGATACTAGAACAACACTAGCAACTGTGACTAAGTTAGTAACCTACATCAGGCTTCATTTCTGCATGCGCTTATTCACATCACGTCTGCACAAAATCAGGAGTAATATAAAAAGCTTTTGGGAGTCATCTTTGGATTTCTCTTTTTGACTCTTAAGTGCAATGTCGACATCTTAGTTTGATTATTTACTTTATTTCAAATCTTTTATGTTTTTTTAAAGTTTATTTTGTTTATAATAAGCGGTAGTCATTCAGAGTCCTGCACAAGCTAGTTGGATACATAATAGTTGTGGAAAATAACAGAGTATTTGTATGATTCAAGAGTTGACTGCAAAATAAGATTTAACAAAAACCACAATATAACATCATACAGTGGTAAGCAATTGAAAACAGATTAATCATATTCTTTCCTCAAACTGAGATATTATTTGCTTAATGCAAAAGTAAGTTCCTGAAATGGTTTCAAACATAAGTGCCAAATCCAAGATGGCCGAAATTTGGTAAAAATTACCATTTCTCAAATGTCCATATTGCGGCCAATAATGGACAAAATGTTTTACAAATTGATATATGAGGGTTTCACCACCATGAGTTTTAGTGGTAAATTTTTTAAAAAATCTGTTACTATGGAGCAACAGATTTTTCTAATATTGGGTGTCTTCACATGGAATAACCCAACACTAAATTATGACTAAAAGGAATCTTATCAATGGTGAGAGGCAAGGAAATCAGAAGCTGGTAAATTCAGATCGCTTTCCTTATGCTAACTGAACATTCCAGAAAAAACCATTTCTTGATTCAAAGGGAAGGTTTTGACTCGGAAGACATTGTGCACATAGCTATTAGACAAGGGTGTTAATATTCAATTGAGATATACAAGAATCATTATTTGAGCTTAATACCACAGAAAAGCCTCAACTTAGAAAAGTTGCTTTGACAGCTATAGCAGTGACTTCTTAAGTAAATTCAATTATGTAATATAGATTAAACCAAAATTATTAATTCAAGAAGAGCAATAGCTTGAATTCCTTCACATTTCTCTGCAGCAGAGCAGATTTCAGCAGTTTTGCAACCGTCAATATCCTTATAAGCTTTAAGATGAGTGCATTATTGTAAGCTAAGAGCGAGCATGATGAAACATTATTTTGATGTCTATAAAAATGCATTGATATCATTTTCCTTTCACAAGATCTGGAAGCTTGTTTATTAAAATGAATTAGTATCACAAAGTACAAAAGATAGATTTACATATAATATAAATCTGCTATATAAAAATGGTTCATGGAAACTCAAAAATAATTATTTAGAAATAAATAAATTGCAAATTTGTTTCACTTTCTACACATAACTGTCACCCGATTGAAATCTAATAACTCCTAAAACAAAAATTTGTAACCATACAAAAATTTCAATAATAATAATAAAACACATTATCATGTTCAAAATTTAGGCAAATGAAATTTACTGAATTTATACAGGGTATATGCTTTAAATGATGTAAAGAATTATTTTTTTTATCTTGATCGAGTCAATAAATATACTGGTGAAAAAATTATGAAGTCTAAAGTTTTATACAGCCCTCTGGGCCTATTTAGTATGATATCCTTGACACACCAACATGTTAAACAAAAACGTTTCAAGACTAAAACTGAGTTAAGTAGCTTTAAATTTCATAGCTTTAAACCAGCACAATTTAAAACAATCAGAGGAAGATAATGCATCAACCATGCATTATCTTCCTTGAGGCGACCACTGAAATGGTCAAAAGTGGTCTAAATTAGCAATATTCAAAGTTCCATAACTTGATCAGTTTTAGTTGTAGAAGAGTGGATTATTATTTTTTTAAAAAATGATAAAGTGTCAAAAATATTTTACAAAATATGACTAGTAGGACATGGGAACTAGCATAAATGAAAAGTATAAAAAATATTTTTGGTGTCATTTAAAGCATTTTTCCAATTGGAAGTGTTTAGAAACTAGCTGTTGGGCAATGTTTAGAGTGGGTTTCCTGTATATAATATTTATCATATAATTCAAAAGGTAAACCAAGATTATTCTATGAAGAGAGAAGAACTGTTTTATAATATATTTAGTATAGTTAATTATTTATTTTTTAGGGAAATAGTCTAAAAAATATGAAGTTCATTGAAATATAAACTATTATAAATTTAGCATATTGAAAAGATAAAAATAATACCTGAGATTTATGAATGGACATTGCCCATGCCAGCTGAAGTGGTAGCATTTTCCTTACAAGAACCAATCCACTGGGAGTCTTAACTGTCCACTTTTCATAATTTACAGCTTGTTGAGTACCGCACACAAACTTTACGATAGGTAACTCTAGTTTAAAGAAAGGATAAACATTTTGTTTAATTAATACATTCATATGGTCCTTTTATATTCCACTTAAATAGAAAATAATAGCTTTTTAAACAGATAATAAGCATGATATGAGTTACCAAAGAAAGTGGGAAGATTAGAAAACGTCTAAAAACTTGACTAAGAGAAATTTGTAAAGTATATGCAAATTCGGGATTTAAAAAAAAACTTGTATCTCAGTATAAAAAAAATCATTAAAATATTATCAGTGGTTCTTCCTTAAGACTTACCTTACAGGATCCACCACCACTACTAAAAGGTATTAATTCTGTTTAGAAACTATACTACCTGACAATGACTAAAGAAAATTGATATTTTTCATTATAAGTAACTATGAGCTTCATATTGGAAACTAATCTATATAAAATGAGTGATAAATACATTTTATAATGGTACATATTCAGGACAAAATATACAACATATATCTACAAAAAGTGGTACAAGCATCATCAATTTAACACAGAAAATGTTTTAAGCAGTGCTAACAGACGAATATTTTGAAATTTAAAAAATAGTGAGACATGCTCAAATGCAAAGATTGACTTCGAAGCTCTTCATTGAACTGCTGAATATAGCAATTGGAAAGTTATAAAGAAGAGCATTTTGGAAATTCTATATTGTTCTGACCCTCAGCCATCAACTCTTCTATGATCATGGTCAGCCAAATAGATTTTTGAAAACATTTTACAAACCTTAAATTTGTCACAAAAAATATATTGAATTATTATCCCCTTTCTATCACTTACATGAATTCAATAACATCATCATAATACATTTACATCATCATTTGACCATCTTCCTTTCTTGGTCACAATTTAATTATTGAGATTTAGTTTGTGAAGAGAGAGAAACAAAATTCTTAGTCTAACTTTTATCATCTGTTGTGTTTCATAGATAAAATTTTGTAAAATCATCGTCCCCCCCCCCCCCCCGTGATCTACATGTTCATACATGCCAACATTGGAAAGGTGGCTGCTCGTAGCAGAAGGTCTACGAGGGTGGCAGACGTGCACGCACACACACATAGAAACAGACTAGTGTCAAAATTTTGAATTTATGATCACTTATATATTTTGTCATATTAAGTAATCGTATATTTCTATTTTTTAAAAATATTTTATCTGCACAAATAATACAAGAAATTATATATATATATATGTTTTATATCATGTATTCCCCAGTGGCAGAATCACCGCGACGCTGCGTCGTACGTCGCAGATTTTGGACAGTGTCTGCAGACTATTTTGTAATAAAGTTTGTCATGTGCTCATAAAATAAATCCCATCATGAAAAATATCAAATTTATTAAACACACTTTCAAAAGAACTTAACAATTATTATATAACGCACATTGCTAAAATATGCAATCCTCTCGCCCCCACCCCCCTCTTTTCTTCCCTAAGCTGAATAGGCTCCCCTAGTGACTGCAATTTGACCTTGAATTACGCTAAGTGCCTCATATCGGTATTGGTCACGGCCGATGTTTTTTACGTGTTTTATTCGAATACGTTTCTGGCACTGAGCTTTTGGTTTCTGGAATTAACACGTGGTTTTTACTTTGAGATGGCTGCGTATATAGATAGAATTTGTTGTTTTGATTGCGATACTACATTATTACGATTCGCTTTATTTACGCCAGCTGAAAATAAACCTCTGAAGTTTCGATCGATCTCTACAGCTGCAATTCAATCATTTTTTAAAAACGGGAGCGAAAAAAGAACAAATTCTGAAATTGATAAAGATGGGGAACAGAGTTCAAGCCAAAATTGCCCAAATTTTAAACGTTCTAAGTATTAGTTAAGAAATATGGAATTCATTATTATGCAGACTTTCAAAATGTATCTACATATGTGCAAATGCAAAATTCCATAAATTCAAAAGTTGAATCAAAAATTTTAGAGGATGACAGCTCTGTTCTTCCTTGTTTTAAATAATAAACAATGATACTATGAAATTTTATATATGCATAGTTGCAGAACAATTTATCAGTTTGCATACAAACCATTGAAATGAAAATTAGGATAAATGTGCGAATAAGTTTCAAAGTTTTTGTTTCGTAAAAAAAGCAATTATTTATTGCATTTTAAATTAAAAACATACAAGAAAGACATTTTTTGACATACTTAATTTTTTTACAATAAATGGGAGGCATAAAATTTTAAATAACATCTAACATATTGAAGAATATTTCATTTATATGAGCCAGTGATGTATTGTTTTGAAAAAATCACCAAAACAGAAAGACACCAAGTGCTGTGTTTAAAACAGAAAAGTACCCAAATATAATTTTCTGCATAGGTATTTGTATAGTATGCTTAATATTATTTCTGAAACAACTTGGTACTTTATTTTTGTTAATTATCTTCCCAAAGAAAAGATTAATCTTCATATGCTTTTGTTTATTAATTTATACAATTATATTATACAAATAATATAGATGTTATATGGTTTTTAATTTACATTTAACGTATTTTAATAGTTGCAAGTTGATATAAATAACTGAATAAAGAAAGCAAAATATTTATAGTCCCACACTATTCTGCAGACTATTTTTAAGAGACCCAACCTCCATTGCAGACTATTGAAAAGTATTCTGCCACTGGGATGTATTCTTTAGTATTTTTAGTGTATGATTATAGATAGGGTAGTTTAATTTAATTATAAGTATACAGCAAATCAGTGCACGTTTGTGTAAATTACTAATTTAATATTTGATGTTTTTATTTACTATATATTACTATTGTTAGAAATAATTATATGACATTTTTCAAAAATATGATAAGTAGAAAAAAAAATATCTGGATCGCCATGTCAATTAAAATGCTTGAGCGCAAGGGGGGAAAAACTCGTTTCCGTATAAATTTTAATCTTATCCTTAGTTCCGTAGTTTGTGGAAATTTCCCATAAAATCCATAGCAGTTGGCATGTATGCATGTTTGTTGCTTGATACAGCATATTGATAAAGTACTTGTTACTTCATTAGTTATTATATTTCAGTGTTCCCAAATAGTAGAATCAAGGTGAGATAGGCAACAACGTTAGAGATTTTTATCATAAAAAGACTAAAATTTATTTAACTCAATCTAATATTAAAGTCTATATACGCATGCATTCAACACTTACTTTGATAAAATGGCTGAAGAAGGGGGGGGGGGGAAACAAACAAACATAAAGACCAAACTAAAAATTGCTATCCAATCATAATTTTACAAGAAAATACATTAATACAACCTGAGTGTATTGGGTTAAAAATTTTCTTTTCAAAAATCTTATATGATATAAAAAGATTAATATAAAAAGCATTATTTTATATTAAGCGTTATTTATTAAGTGTTTTTAACATCTTACTTTCTTGTCCTGTATCAAAGCCAGTAACAACCCCTCTTGCACCATTCACCAGTCCTCTTTGCAGATCCAGATTCTTTGTGAGCATTACCTGAGCTCCTACTTTCAACTCAACCTTTTCTAGGACATGACAGTGATTACTGATGAAACGAGACAAGTCAGGATAGTTATCAACAGCAGAGTAGGTTTGTATTCGACCTACCAAAATAAAATGTGTGCATCAACATTTATGAACACAACTTCTTAAATTGACAGAAAGATTGTACTGTTAGATATAATTTTGAAAATGGAAGACTGCATTCAAGTTTCAGTACTAAGATCATTTATAGTGTTGCAAAAGGTCTTCCTGTGGCTGTATGGTGTAAACAGTCCAACACGCAGGATAATGGAGAATGAAGGTTTATTTACAAATATGCAGGAAAACACGTAGCACAGGTACAGGAAACAATAGTTCTTGCACAGATTACCAATGTAAATAGACAACAATTCACAGGTAATAACAGTTCAGTACTTTGATATTTAACAACACAAACAGTCAGCAAATAACTAGTAACGACAATAACAGCTCAGCTCACCAGCTGATTAGCTCGCACACCGGATAGAACTCCAAAGACGTTCGCACTTCAAGGTGATCAACCAGTCGATCACGAAGCTCCTCTGATCTAGGCGCCGTCCTTAAATATTCTCTCCGACAGGCCATGACATCACACGGTGTTTTTTCGTGTATTCCCTTTCCTAGTAGAAATATCGAGAAAAGGGTTGCATTTTCGGGAATCATCTATTTGTCACCAAGGTCAGGGGTGCCATAACAGTCGCTGAGGTCACTCCATGCTTAACCTTGTAAAACTCTCTTCCCAACCATAAGACTTGCATTGCTGGGAATCGACTTTCCATGTTTGTAACAATAGTTAAGCAATGTAATAATTTAAAATACATAGCAATAAATAATTTTATTTCTATCTATCTAGGGTATATTTATAATGGAGTTTCATGCACAAATATTTTCTTTAAAATTTGCAATAAAGTTCTGAAATGTATTTTTGCTATCTTCAATGGAAAGAAAATGTTGCCACTTTCCAGGGGATATCTAATGGAAATTCGGTAAAGAAATAATTATTTTTGGGGTCTGAATTCCTGAACATAGCACTCCCTCTTCAGAATTTTTTAAGTTGATTCATGCAAATTAGCAACTAGTAATATTAAAATGAGCATTGCTAGTTGTGTATCACATTATGTCTTGTAGGGGAGCACATTCCAACAGTTTGCATTTCTACCTACTGGAAATGCTATTTGATTGGCTGACAGGCGGCTAATCAAGTTTTAGAAGAGAACATCTTCTGGTAATAGGCTTCATTCCCTTTCTCAAACCATGTTCTTTCTATGGAGTGAGATCTGTTTTGTAACATGCTAAGTAAAAACTGAGATTTCTTTTCATCACTGAATTTTTCTTACTCCCTATTCATTGAGATTTATATATTTACCAAATTAAGATTTTCTGCATCTAACTAACATTATTTCTATTAGCAACTAGAAATTCCTTTTCTAAAGAGAGTTTAAACTTAATAGCTGCACGTGAGGTAGATTTCAACAAATATCCAGGGACAGATTCCAACACTGTTGAAATGTATACTTCATACTAAGGAAGTATTAATTTAATTAAGTAACTTTGAGACTTGGACAAGATGGTTTGAACTTACAAAGAATTATAATAAGCCAGAAAAAAAAAAGATTTCACAGGCTATGCAAGGAGTTCAAGATCGCTTGTCTCTTAGAACAGCTGCAGATTTATATGGAATGCACTATTCCACATTTATTTATAGATTTAAAAAAAGTAAAACAGTTTACCTTGATGATAGCATATCATTGAATACTTCATCCAACTGCTTTAGCACTAAGTACACCTGTCGAGAAGTTTTCACCACAGATCAAGAAAGCATGCTTTGCGATTATATTATTAAAACTTCAGCTATGAACTATGGTCCGACTTACAAACAAGTATGACCGCTTGCATATGATTATTCAAAATACCTGGATTTGAGTACTCCAAGTAGCTTGGATGATGAAAATAATATAGTTGGAATTGACTGGGTTAAGGGTTTTATGAATTGTCAGAATAATGGGGCCATTTAAGTCAAAACTGAAAGCAGCACAAAATGACTGGAACAAACAATAAAAACCAGAAAAATTAAGTTAACCTAAAACCAAATAAACTTTGTTAGATCACTACATTTTTCTGCACATTTGTTATATTTCAGTAAAATTTATGTTCAAATGTGTGAAATAAGTTGTTATATATTTGTTGAAAGGTACCGCATGCCCTGTTGAAAAGTGTCTCATGATCGGGGCACATTTCAACAGATTTTGGCTTTCTTTAAAATGCATAATTTGACCTTTTAGTTATGATCAAGAACTCTGATACAAACTGGCTAGATGCCTAAGATTCTGATGTAATCAATGATGCCAAATACTGAAATAAAATATATATACAGTGAAACCTCTTCGAATGGCCACCCCTCTTAACGGCCAATTTTTTGTGGCACGGATTTTTCGGCCCATAGACCTAATGTTAAAATAACCCCTAGCAATGGTCACCCAACCCCTCTGAACGGCCACCGGGTGGGTTCGCCCATCCCACTTGACAAACGCATCGGTTGGAGATTTACTTTTTAAACTGAAAAACGAACTTGAAAAAATGGTTTTTTTCCGAGAAGGGTAAAAACTTAAAACACTCACAAATTGTATCCTTTTTCAAAAAATGTAAACAATTATTAAATAAAGTACTATTTTCTCTTTAGATAAGTCTCAAACTTTATTTTAAATAAGAAATATGTGTCATATATATTATGTATTATAGAAATTATCTTGTAATTTTAACGAAAACCCTTCAGAGCGGCCAATTTTTCTCGGAACGGAGGGGTGACCGCTCAGAGAGGTTTCACTGTACTTGTTACAAAAATGAAATTATACTAAAAATTAATTATTAAATATTAATTATTTATAAAATTAAGACAGAAAGTCTAAGGCTAAGATTCATAGAGAGTAGGGGGAGAGAGGTGGGCACATTTCAATAATTTTTAGTATAATTTCATTTTTGTAAAAAGTATACATATAAAAAATGAAATTATGCTAAAAATTATTGAAATGTGCCCACCTCTCTTCCCCTACTCTCTCTAAATCTTAGCCTTAGACTTTCTGTCTAGTCTTACAAGAGACAATGAAATTTGGCTTCTGTTATAACATAGTTGCTGTAATTTCTGATTTGATATTATCTAAATATTTCTTCACAAACTAAATGCTATTGAAGATGACTATGAAACTGTACTTTTATGCACCTATATGACTTTATCCTTTAACTATTAAGTCATATAGGACAATATCCATGAGGTTACTGGATAATATGAGTTATTTCCAAACTTCAGTATACTTTAACTTTATAAGAAACTTTAAAGAATATGAGCCTTTATTATTATTAAGTGACAGACTTCTGAAAAGAGAATAATCATAGAATTTTCTAAATTAATCTATTAATTATTTAAATACAGTGCACTCCCGATTATAAGGGTTAATCACCGGGAGGGATCATACAGACAATTGAAAAACACGGATAATCCGAAAACTCCTTTTTATTAAAGAAAAAATCAACATCAGTACAAAAATATAAAAATTACTTACATTTGCATGCTGTATAATATCAAGCTAGGAATTTTCCTTTTAACATTTAATGCTTTAAAAAATCTGCAGTGTGTCTTTGCTTCTGCTGTTTGTTCATCTCTTGTCACATATCGACACATCTTTTACGAACCACAGTAATGTCACCGTAATTAAATCCTCTTTGTCCCATACAATCTAATAAAGTTTCCACAGATTGTAGAGCAGCAGAATGAGAAATTGTATTTCTCTCATTTAGTACATCTTCTGCATCAGTGCTAGCCGATTCTCCATTATCAAGTTTTTGAATGATTTCTAATTTTTGTTTAACATTTAAAACGTTTCGTTTCACACCATTCATTTTTACCATTAAAAAATTTCATGTTACTAACTGATGATAAACAAGACGCAAAAACTAAAGGAACACGTGCAAAAGTGAGTGAAGACGAAGAAGCTAAAGAATGACATGCCAGGGAGAAATGTGTTCGTACGAGAATGAGCTAGCAGGAAGTGGATGATTCATTTCTCGAAAAATTAGGGGTTGAACCGGTAAAAATTGCACATGGAGGAAGAAAAAAAAATCTATTCCTTAGCCTCCGCTATCACGGCCTACTAGTTTCACAGAATTTCTCCTGATCGAACATCAACATCTATTTTACATGCATGATAAGCGTGAAAATGTTTGTTTTTTTTAATTTTTTGTGAGTCTGAAATGAGCACGGATAATCCACAAACTGGATAATCCACACAGATAATAGAGAGTATACTGTAGTATAAAAGTGCCTTAACTGTAGAGCTTTAGAAAATCTTTGAACAATTTTTTTAAATATAAACATGAAAAATTTGATAAAATACCAGGCAGTTTTTCCAGATGGGAGTTATTAATAATTTCCACGTCATCTTTGTGGGTGCTGAGCTTCGTGGCCATTATTCCATCTTTATCAATTCTATGGCTGTTAGTGGCTTTCAGTTTCTCAATGACATCTCTGGTACACCTGCAGACAAATTCCTTCACTATGCATAGCATGTATCTATAATTCCATTTATGATTTAAAAGAGTAAAAGAGCAATCTTTCTCAAATCTGCAGCATCTTGAAAGTTATTAATGCAGTTTTTAATGATTTAAAAACAGCAAACCAATTCTCTATCAAGAAACCGATGAGAAAAACCATGCTTTTTATTTGAAAATGTCTTTTATAATACAGCTGCCTAAAAACATCAATTGAAAATGTATTTGAAGAAAAATATTTAAAAAATATTTGGTCTAAAAAATTATTAAAGGTGTCTAAAGCTTAAAATACAAAATAATGTTTTTGACTTTATTTGCCATAACAGAACACGGTACTTACGTATTAACGCCACCGAAGCTGAAGTTGCGCTCATGCGCCAAGATTGGCGGCACTTAAAAACTGCCAAATCTGGCGTATTAACATCACCGCAGCTACAGATTTGGCGGTTTTGAAGTGCCGCCAATCTTGGCGCATTAGCACAACTTCAGCTTCGGTGGCATTAATACGTAAGTACCCAGAACACTAACAAAAAACAGCAAACCAATTCTCTATCAAGAAACCAATGAGAAAAACCATGCTTTTTACATGAGCATGTCTTTTATAATATAGCTGCCTAAAAAGATCACTTGAAAATGTATTTGAAGAAAAATATTTCAAAAATATTTGGTCTAAAAAATTATTAAAGGTGTCCAAAGCTTAAAATACAAAATAATGTTTTTGACTTTATTTACCATAACAGAACACTAACAAGAAACAGCAAACCAATTGTCCATCAAGAAACCAATGACAAAAACCATGCTTTTTACTTGAAAATGTGTTTTTATAATACAGCTGCCTAAAAACATCAATTGAAAATGTATCTGAAGAAAAATATTTAAAAAAATTATTTGGTCTAAAAAATTATTAAAGGTGTCCAAAGCTTAAAATACAAAATAATGTTTTCGACTTTATTTGCCATAACAGAACACTAACAAGAAACAGCAAACCAATTCTCCATCAAGAAACCGATGAGAAAAACCATGCTTTTTACTTGAAAATGTGTTTTTATAATACAGCTGCCTAAAAACATCAATTGAAAATGTATTTGAAGAAAAATATTTAAAAAAAATATTTGGTCTAAAAAAATTATTAAAGGTATCTAAAGCTTAAAATACAAAATAATGTTTTTGACTTTATTTACCATAACAGAACACTAACATTATGCCTTTCAAACCATGAATACAAAAAATTGCTAAATCTATTTTAACTAAAAATGTACAACAGCATACTCATATTAATCAGTTTAAGGTACTCATTTAAAATCAGAGAATTCAGAAATATCAAAAGAAAATTAAGGCTGAGTTTTTGAATAAAAAAAAAACTGAAAGGCAGAAAACTGGAATCATATAGGACACTCTCAATCATGTAGAGTTTAAGGAATTTTGCCTCCAGCCTATTAAAAAAAACCCTGGTAAGTATATACAAAAAAGTACCTGTTTTTATATAAATCTGTGACATTAATCTACTGTTTCCAAACCAAAAGAAAAAAAAATGAAAGTACAGTAGAAAACAGGAATTTAAACTTTTTTCAATTTGGATATTACCATTTTGAAACATTTAGCTTTAGATGATTTGAATTACTATTTGAGATTATACATCTAAAGGCACATTTATTTCTGAAATTTGTTACAAAAATCAATTTAAAAGCAGGGCAAAAAAAAACTTTAAATGTATAATAAAATGTTTCTAAAAAATTAATTATAAAAAAACTAACATAATTTACTATCATTCATTTTACCTACAACTTAAATAGAAGCTTTAAGAATACATATCAGTTAAATAGACACAATATTGATAGTGATACAATGAATCAGTAAAAAACCTTATACTTTTATCATTAAAATAAATGATAATTATTTCATCTTATATCTAAAGGCAAATAAACTGCAAATGCTTTTACCTTCCTCTTCTCACATCTTGCAAAATATTAATGAAATTCTTATCATCTTGCCTTTTTACCATGTGGAGTTCAATATTGACATCAATCGAGTTCCTCCAGGCTGCACTCTAAAATAATGAAAAGTTCAAACTTAAAAAGTTGATAATAATACTCGTATTTTCGTTTAGATGTGGAAAAATCATCTATATTCAAAATACCATCTTTAATCTAAAAAATTAAAGACTATCAGCAGCGTACATAAAATCTCACTAAATAGCATTTTTCTTTATTTTGTATTAAAATAGCTAATAGCATCTACTCTGTCTATAGAAAAATATAAGCCAAAACTGGTCACATTTCTACTAAACACATTATTTTAAATCTTATATACTAATACAATAATATCTCATTACAACAATACTTTGGGGACCAAATAAAGATATTGTTATATCGAGGGGCGATATAATTACGATATAAAAAAAGTTAAATTTTGGTTGCTTTAATGTGGACACAATACAACAATATACATTTTGCAAAAAAATGCATCACCCGAGTGATGTTTATTAAAACATACAAAAATTTGAAAATTCAGCTATACAATTAGTTCCCATTCCTGAGAAACTTATTTATAGAAAATATCCAATATTTTCATTTGCCTATTCATTTTTAAAACTGTTAAGTCAACTAACAAGGTTTGAATAGAGTCTAATGCACGAAAATGATCATCATTTGCGGATGAAAGGCTTCAAAAAATTGTCCGTAGGGACTGGACTGAACTGAAGACAGGAGTGGAGCTAGTGTCTGCCCGACTTGCTGTATGGGGGGGGGGGGCGTGTAATGTAATTGGTATCAAATTTTCACCAGATCTTTATTTATCTATTAGTTGAATACCCCATTCCGTGAATGGAGATCAAAAATTTTCCTGGACAGGGAGGGCCTTCCCCCTCCCCCCACTGGTGCCACCCCTGATTGAAGTCAATAAAGACTACGATGTATCTGTATCATCATCATTTCCCATTTCGTCTGTGATTTCTGTCCAAAATCACAGGCGAAATGGGTTAACTTCTTCAGTAACTCCTTCAAAAACCACAAGACCATCATCCACTGTTAAATATTCAGCCACATTAATTCCAGACATTTTGCCACTTTTTTTCTTTAAGCTGAGTTAAAAACTTTTGAAGTCTCAAAACACATTATTTAGCCATCTGAAACATCGCCATTTTTCGAATTTTAGTTATTATCAGTTTGCTTATCTTCCATGAAATATTGTTACAGAGGGGAAAAATGGCATTGAGATTTTTTAAAAACAAAACATTGTTGTACAGGGGTTTATTGATCGTTATATTGAGGGGCGATTAACATTATGTTCTATGCAAATTCACCGGGACCACAAAATTTTATTGTTGTAGAGGGATTTATCGTTGTATCGGATATCGTAGTAGCGGAAGTTTACTGTATGTTTAAAGAATTCTGGAACTTTTTAATATTTTCCAAATGCAAATGAACTATGCCATTTCCTGCAAAATGGGCAAAAAGTATCATACAACTGACTAGACAGAACAGATGTCATCTAGTTCAAATATGTACAGCACATGCACACAGTTCGTGATTACATTCGTTCAAAGCTTCATGCCGAAGAAACAGCCAAGTTGTGGAAGCTCCATCATGACAAGGCACCAGCTCACAAGTCCCACATGGTATCAAATTACCTGTGAAAACAACACATTCTGGCAATTCCACAACCAGCTTATTCCCCATCTAGCCCCATGTGACTTTTTTCTCAGATGAAGAATTTGCTTAAAGGGTAATGATTCTCAAGTTCTGAAGAAGTACATTGATGCGGGCACTGGAAGAGGTGGCAAAAAGACGTTTGTAATCTGCATTTACATCTTTGTGTGAACAATGATAAAAGTAGTAGCATGGGGTAGTTACCTTGATGAAAACACCAAATAAATAGGTCCTAAATGCATTTTTTTCCATAGTATAATAAGTTCCAACTTTTTGAACATAGCTAATCACTCATTAATTTCATTCCTTTCTTTTTATTACATAGCATTATTAGTTAGCAGTTGCAGTTGCCTGCGAAGGGTAAGCATTTTTAAAAGTATAAATGGCACAATATTAAGAATTTAGGTTCCCATAAACCAGAGGACTCCCAATTCCTTTGGTCATAGCTGAAATTGGACCTTAAAACAAGTGAGTTATATCTGCAGGCAAGAGTTTTGGGAATTCCAGAGATGTTGACAACATCCCTTTGTTCTCACAGTACCTTGGTTTTCATCAAATGCCTATAACAGATAACCAATAACAAATATGAATGCCTAAGCCAGAATCCTTCCACAATTCTGAATCTTTATAGAATTTTGTGAATGAAACAGATTATTATGAGTGAAGAAACTTCATGACCTCAATCATCTTGCAGCCTGTCACCATGGTGATAGAATAAAGTGCATTTTGAGTGAGTTGGCCCGACCTGATCCATTATACATAATTTTAGGCACACACATGCTGTTTGAGGTTACAATTAAAAAAGTGTAATGAAAGGAAAGTAACTATATTTCATAAAATACTTAATAAAGCACTGATAAATAAAATATATTTATCAAACAATTAAGGTTACTAT
>BGPR01001817.1:7750-29139 GCA_013235015.1 Araneus ventricosus | reverse complement strand
AAGCACTGATAAATAAAATATATTTATCAAACAATTAAGGTTACTATAAAAAAAGTGCAGTAAAAGGAAAATAACTAAATTTCATAAAATTCTTAATAAAGCACTAATAAAATTAAATCATCATTTATCAAAGAATTAAGGCTACTATAAAAAATTGCAGCAAAAGGAAAGTAACTATATTTCATTAAATATTTAATAAAGCACTGATAAATAAAATATATTTATCAAACAATTATCTTATATAAGGCACATCGGAAAATTATGATTTGAAAACTATTAATAGTCTGAAGCACTGGGAAAAAAAGAATAAATGATCTCCAATGCTAAGGTCAAAAGTTAAAGAAATTCTTCTGATTAGTTTTCTCTTCATACCTGAAAACAGAATGTTTTATTCTGTCCCTTTTTTGCCACAGGTGGAAGTTGCAAAAAATCTCCACTGAGAATCAGTTGAATTCCTCCAAATGGTTTATCACAGTTTCTAACCATTCGAGCAACTTTTTCTAATTTTTCAAAGAATTCACCATCCACCATCGAGATTTCATCCACAATCAAATGCTGGCACTGCTTCCACATAGATTTCCCCTTTTGTTGGGCCAGCTGAAAGCACTGCTGTACAGGTGCACTGCCAGTTCCAATTCCTTAAATTACAAAAGTAATGTATTTAATAATATAAAAAAAGAGGCAAAAACTTAACTAAATCAAGCATTTTTTTTCTTTAGCAGTTCTTTTGGTCTAACATTTTTTTTCACTCAAATGTCTAAACAGCAATTACTCCCCCCTCCCCCATTTTAAACAATTCCCATCATCCCATTTTTTAAAAAGAAAATTACATTTAACATAAAATAAACTATCCATATTGAAATGTGATTTTTTTTTCCTGTCTCACTTTTCTTGTATTATATCTATATGAATGAAGCTAGGGTACTAATTTTCAAGTACACAATGGAAATCCAAACTGCAGAATACATTTTTTTCAAATTTTGCTCAAAATTACTATGAAACATATAGAGGGTTTCTTGACAATGAATTAAACAGTTATTTTTTATTAATTAAAAGTCATGGTTCTACTGCAAATGTGCAATTTCAGCTCTTCTGCTGATGCATGTGGAAAGCTAAACAATATAGAAATAAAAGGGAAATATGTAAACTATTTTGGAAATTTTAAGTTTTGATTAGAGCATTCCTCATTCGGAAATTTCATCTTCATTAAAAATATTAAGGCATACAGCATGTCACCGATTCAAACTGTTCTTTTATGAAAAATCTGAACATGCAAACATATTAATTCTTATTAAATTACTAGAAAATCACCCGTCATGGTATGACGGGTGCAAATTGCCTCTTCATTCGAGAGATTTCCTGTCAAATCTGAAGTGTTTAAATAGATATGTATGCGAGAGAAATGTTTAACATTGATTGAAAACAAATAAAATAAAGATATGCAATTATGACAGGAAATATTTTTATTTACATATTTCTTTAATCAAAAAACCTCTTGGTTAACAACATTCAGTGTGAAGTATTTTCCGTTGTTAACAATTTTCCTTGTACTTCAGATGCCTTTGTGTAAATTTTAATGCTGCGACGAAATATTATCAAATTATATCATTACAATTGCACTAAATAATTAGATGCATCGTGGCGTCCAAACTCTATCACACGCATGTTATACCACTGATGTAATCAACTACTTTCTATTAAAAAACGGAAATTAATTTCAAATATATGATTAATATAATTTAAAATTTCTCGGGGGGACTATCGATTATAGCAAGATAAATTTTATATCAATTGATAGAAAATTTTATTTCACTATTTTAGAGCTGTTAAATTTGAAATTAGAACAACAATTACTCTTTTAAATTTAAAATTACTGACATTTAGGTTCTCTAACAATGAAATAATGCTGTTTAACGTCTCACAGTGCTATGGCGCAAGTTTTATTGCTGGTGACGTCAGAGTGTTACCGAGAGATCTGGCCTATTATATTAGTAATCGCTTATACAGTCCGACTTCAAAAATCTGGAAACCGAACGATTTTTTTCAACTCATGACGAGAAAAAAAATTAGCTAAATAAACTTTAAACTAGAATGCTTGAGGCAAGATGTGGAAATTCCAGTTATTCTATTCATTTTAAAATACTATTTTTTTTTTTGTCTTTGTATCATTTTTTAATGTCTCTTTATGTTTTTATTGTTTAAATCTTTATATGGAGTTGTTGGAATTGACGTTAACGTGTAGATCAGCATATGTGTCGGTGGGTTGCGCATGCGCAAACATCAGAGGTGTTACCAAGGTAACTATTTGCTGTTGCCTTGCGACTCCCGGGTCTGTTCTGAAGACATCTGCACATGCGCTCTTAATTGTGACGTAACTTACCTATACAGTGACATCAGAAATTTGACACCTCTATTGGTTTATGCAAGATATCTAAAATCCGGAAATTAACGAAATACAGACCATCCAAATACTCGAGCAGTCCAGATTTTCGAGGCTGTACTATACTTAAATCAAAACTACTAACCTGCGAAAGCATGCAAAGTGATCCCTCCAATTTGGCACGCAGCCACTCCAGTACTTGCTGTAGCAAAAGTATTTTCTGGAGCCAAAGCACCAAGAATCCGTTTTAGAAGAAAAGATTTTCCTGTTCCTGCACTTCCAGTGAAAAACACGTTTCTCCCACTCATGACTGCACTCATCACATTCTTCTGTTCTGTTGTCAAAAGGCGAGGTGCAATAGGACGGCTAACAGCAACAATTTTCTGCGAGAGATGAAAGATTGTTTTAACAAAGCTTAGACTTTTTGACTACAGGACACATTTTATTTTCATCAGTATTCATTAAAAATGTCAATTTTTTAGGGTAAAAATAAAAGGAACATTTTTCCTTATGGGTGGTACAGATGCTGTAACAGTAAATTTTTTATTGTTACTTATGGCGGCTCTTCCACCAACCATTAAATATTCCTGCTTTAATTTTGTTTCACATTTTATGTGTATATTTGCTAACAATTTTTGAGTTTTTCTTGTATTCTGTTGAAAGCCTATAATTGAAACTACAGTGCACTCCCGATTATCCGGGTTAATCACCGGGAGGGATCGCACGGATAATAGAAAAACACAGTTATCTGTGTTTTTCTATTATCCGAAACTCCTTTTTATTAAAGAAAAAATCAACATCAGTACAAAAATTACTTACATTTGCATGCTGTATAACATCAAACTAGAAATTTTCCCTTTTAACATTTACTGCTTAAAAAAATCTGTAATGCATCTTTGCTTCTGCTCTTGTTCCTCTCTTGTCGTATATCGACACATATTTTACGAACCGCAGTAATGTCACCATAATCAAATCCTCTTTGTCCCATATAATATAACAAAGTTTCCACAGATTGTAGAGCAGCAGAATGAGAAATTGTATTGCCCTCATTTAGTACATCTTCTGCATCAGTACTAGCTGATTCTAAATTATCAAGTTTTTCACGTGGAGGAAGAAATAAAAAATCTATTCTTTAGCCTCCACCGTCACGGCTCACTAGTTTCACAGAATGAATCTCTCGATCGAACATCAACATCGATTTTACATGCATGATAAGCGTAAAAATATTTCTCTTTAAATTTTTTTGTGAGTCCAGAATGAGTACGGATAATAGAGAGTATACTGCATATGTTTCTCATACCCACAACTGGTATTGAATCTTGAAATTGTAAAAGAATATGAAAATTTAGATACTCATCAATTTATTCCAAGCCTTACACACTTCTGGCAGTTGCATAACGGGGATAAGTGATGTCCAAGACCTCATTCACCATCAGCAGCTTAGCAAGTATAAGCCCACGGCAAGTTTTTTTTTACTCTTTTTGCCCTTCATATATTTAGTTTTAACCCATTAACACAAAAATTAATTTAAGGCATAGATTTTAATAACTTTCAATTAAATTATGTTTAAAACATCAATATTAAGTTAACTGTGAAGTAAAATTAAATTCGGAAAAAAAATTCTTTTGTGTTTTCTTTTTTTAAATTGAAAAAATTATTTTTAAAAACCTTTTTAAGATGAATATTAAAGTATAGTAAAATATTAAAAAATAAAAATTACTTTTGAATTCCTTGCATTATTACCTCAAAAAATAAATGAAAAGAAACAAAAAAAATTCATAATGATGAATTTTTGACTTCTAAAGCTGGCTACTTAGAGCGGTATATGCTTGTTAAAAATTGCTAAGAAGTCTGGGAATACCTATTGACTTCATGTATAAAGCAAAAAAAGAAACAATAGAATGCAGTCGGTTCATACACGGAAGTGAAATGTAGCTGTCCTATAAATAGGATGCTGGGCATTAATGGGTTAAAATGTCATATAAACGTAGTAAAGACCCTTCATGGTGCCTTGTACATCTATACCTCCCGCTCCAGTCACAATGACACTGCTTTTTGGCACGCAGGGTTAATGCGGGTTACAATAATAATAAAGAAGAATGTGTGTGTGTGTTGTTCCTCTATAGACCATTGAACTTAGAACTACGAAATTTGGCACAAACATAATTTGGAGGGTGGGAATGTACATCTCGGAACACTTATTTTTGAAATATCAATAAGAATTTTAATTAATTAAAAATTAAACGAAATTTTGGTGTTTTTCCTTTATAACTTCCAAAAATATTATAGCAAAAAATCATTTTTACACCATCTGAAAGTGTAAAAAATCTTACCTTTTCAATGATATCAATTAAGTAAAAAAATAAAAAAAATTAATTTAAGCTGTAAAATTTTTTGTCTAATTTTAATAACCCATTTAAAAATATTTCATGGCATAATTTACAATAAGTACTTTTCATTTGTTGAAAAGCAACTCAAACATTTTCATTGTTTAAACAAATATTTAATTGCATATTTCTCTTTCATTGTTGCAATCTGAGATAATATCCTGATACATTTTGCTTTCATCATACTTTATTTCAGCTCTCCGAGATATTGCTTTGTTTACATTAAGAAATATATCCATTAAGCTGAATGGTTATGGTTGATATGTTTTCATTCTTTTCAATCCAGCTAACATGTTGCTGCCCATAAAATGTGCTACGTCATTTTAATGTTGCAAATGCGTATTTTATAAGAGAATATAAGAAAATGAAGATAGTGCCGACAACATGGAATTGGAGGTCACATGACATGATCAGTTATTTGACTCCATTAGGAACATTTATGTAGACAATGAACAGAAGAGGTCCAAGGCCACTAATAGAACATAGGTTAAATATCTACCACATCTGAAGTTTAAAATTACGTCGTTAAAGGAACCATGAATATAAAATGATGCAAGATTCAATTGAAACCATATTCCTGGTGAACAAGCTGGTCACCGAAGGCGGCTAGTAAATAAATGTCGGTAAACCTGGAGTTTACGGTGCCAGCCTGTTTCTCGCCAATTCTTCTTGACGCAATTTTATGTGCCGTCGCCAAATACTGTTTTGGATGCGCAGCGCACTTTTCAGTGCTCTACTGCGCATGCTTCATTTGAAAAGAAGAGACTGAGCACACAATGCCTTCGGCATTTCAAGCGTGTTCCGGGCAATTATTTTTAACTTAAAAAAACATCAGCGGCTTCGCTTTCAGCATAGCGGGCCATTAGTAGCTTTGCTTCTTCATTGAATGTTGGGCATCTAGTTTTTTTTTTTTTTAATCCGAAAAAGAGAAATCCCACACGCAATGCCTTCAGCATTTCAAGCGCGTTCTAGGCAATTTTTTTTAACTTAAAAAAACATCAGCGGCTTTGCTTTCAGCATAGTGGGCCACTAGTAGCTTCGCTTCTTCATTGAATGTTAGGAATCTATTTTTTTTTTTTTTAATTTCGAAAAAGAGAATTCCCGCATGCGATGCCTGCGACATCGCATGTGGGTTCCGAGCAAAGTTTTTTAACTTAAAAAAACATCAGCGGCTTCACTTTCTGCAAAGCGGGACACTAGTAACTTAGCTTATTCATTGAGAAGCGAAAACATAGAATAAAATACACAGTTCTGAACCTAAAGTGAATGAAAATGTTCAGAAATGAGAAAAGTGTAGATAAAACTACACATACATATTTTAATTGAAAAATTTCTTCTCGCTATTCTTTCTCCGACACTTTGGAGCCATAATCAACAATAGCTGTAGCGAACCGCACGTAACGAAGTGATAAAATCAGAAAAAAACAAACGGAAGAATTCCAAACGATTTTTCAAAAAAATGAAACCAAAGAATTCCAAACGATTTTTTAATCAAATTCGATTGGATTAACCAATCACATGAACTGAACAAACCAATCAAAACGAATTTTAATATCGCGCCATGCGCAAAACACCGATGAAAAGAACAATTTCCGAGCATGCGCAAACCTCGCGCATTAAAAACATCATTGTGCAACCAAAACAATAGTTCTCTCATCTTCGTTCTTGGCGGCAAAGAGTTGGCGATCCTAAGAGGAACGAAGTAAGTGGGCACCGTAAACTCCATGTTAACCTAAATGTCAAATCTTATGATGGACATTGTGCCATAATAATACCAAGAGGAGGTAAAACATATCACCATAAAAACTATAGGGAAGAAGGGGGCACCTTTCAACAGTTAGCATTTCTGTCCACTGGAAATGCTATTTGATCAGCAGATAGGTGGCTAATCCAGTTTCAGAAGAGAAACATTTTCTGCAAATAAGCTTCATTCCATTTCTCAAACCATGTGTTTGCTATGGAATGAGATTTGTTTTGTGAACTGAAATTTCTGTTCATCACTGAATTTTTCTTACTCTTCATTGAGATAAGTTGGATTTATTCACCAAATTAATTAATATTTTTTGCATCTAACAATACTATTAGTACCTAGAAATTCCTTTTCTGAAGAGAGTTATAACACTTTAAACTTATAATGGCTGCATGTGGGGCACCTTTCAACAAACATCCGAGGGCATATTTCAACACTGTTGAAATGTATCCCTCACATTAAGGAAGTATTAATTTAATTAAGTAATTTTGAGACTTAGGCAAGATGGTTTGAACTTACATAAAGAAGTATAATAAGTCAGAAGAAAAAGAGATTTCAAAGGCTCTGCAAGTAAGTACAGTGAAATCTCCCTATAACGAAATCGTTTGGTTCCAGTTGAAAAATTCGCTATAGAGAAAATTTCGTTATACGGAGATTAGAGATTTTTGCAGTTATTTAAGTAAATGTTACAAACCTTTTAGTATGTGCAATAAGTTCAAAAATATTTAATCATGACTTTCAATTAAAAATGAAGTAATATTATAAATTTGTTAAAATTATACTAATTTTTGCTGTATAAATAAGATGCTCAAAAGTGAAGACAATTCACCAATTTAGAGAATAATATGTACTAGTACGGATAAACATAAAATGCGTATTATCACATCCATTTGCTGTTTCCACCCCGATTCTTGGAATCTTGACCCGTAGAAATGTTTCTCCCTGTGTAGAAACCCAGGTCCCCACAACTGCATTACCCTTCACATAGCATTCTATTGTTATGTGTTATCGCTGGAATGAACAATGTGAGTGATTCCAGAAACAGACACATGTGAGTGATTTGTTTGCACAGAAATTAGCAACTTCATTCAAAAATGACAAAAATCGAAAAGATAAAGGTCTGAAAAAATTTCGTTATAGGGAGACAACCACTTCGTTATATGGAGAATATTTTGAATGTCATTTAACATTCCGATTAAGAATTTCGTTATAGGGAGAAATTTGCTGTAGGGAGACTCTACTGTACTTCAAAATGGCATGTCTCTTACAGCAGCTGCAGACTTATATTGAATGCCCTATTCTATGTTAACTTACAGATTTAAAATAAAGTAAAACAGTTGGTCTTGATGATAACATGACATTGGAAATTTCATCCAACTGCTTTAACACCAAGTATACCTGTTGACAAGTTTTCACCACAGATCAAGAAAGCATGTTTTGTGATTAATATTATTAAAAATTCAAATGTGAACTATGTTCTAACTTACAAACAATTATGACAGCCTACATATGATTATTCAAAATACCTGGGCTCAAGCACTCCAAGTAGCCAGAATGAAAATAATATAGCTGGAATTGACTGGGTTAAGAATTTTATGAATTGTTGGAATAATGGGGCCATTTAAATCAAAACTGAAAGTAGCACAAAATGACTGGAACAAGCAATGAAAACAAGAAAAATTAAATTAACCTAAAACCAGATAACTTTGTTAGATCACTGCATTTTTCTGTGCATTTGTTATATTTCAATAAAATTTATGCTCATTTGAGTGAAATGAGTCATGTGTTGTTGAAAGGTGCCCCACGTAATGTTGAAATGTGTCTCATGTGTGGGACACATTTCAACAGATTTCTGCTTCAGTTGAAATGCATAATTTCACCTTTTAGTTATGACCAGGGACACTGATACAAACTGGATAGATGCCTAAGATTCTGATGTAACCAATGATGCTTGAGATTATACTAAAAATTGTTGAAAGGTGCCCCTCACCCCACCCCCAGTCTTGCAAGTATTTGAATACTGTAGAACCAAAACTTTAACTTTTGTTAAGATTTCAGTTACTACTGCCAATAAAACTGAGTAGTAATAATCTTAGAACTGATATAAATGCATCTATACTAACCTAATAAACCAGCGGGAGTGTTCTCCCCTGAACTTTCTCGTATACTTCCCCAAAAAGGTGCCGTCTCCCCTTCCCCCGCGTGGCTAAAAAAATTCGAAACTATTGTTACACAGAATCCAATGACTACCAGAAGGTTTTTCAATATAGTGATTGAAAAATATCTAGGCAAAGAATGAAATTCAAAGAGATGCGTAATAATTTTCCTCCCTTACCGGCTCAAGGACAAACTGACGTAATTCGCTACTCCATAATGAAATTCCTCTCCGTTCTTCCAATACGCATGCGCGTGGAGATAAAACAGATTCTCTTCAAAAGGAAATTATACGGACCGACATAGTCAACGCTTTGACGGATTTGGCCCAAAATTTTATACGGACCTACATTCGTGATGATAAAACTGTGTATAAAATTTTATCCATCTGGCTTTTCAGGTTTTTGAGTTATAGCGTTCGCACGACCTCGAACATACAGACTTCCTGTTGACGGATTTTGTCCAAAATTTGATAGAAACCTACAAATTATGTTTAAAGACCACATACCAAATTTCAACCCCGTAGCTCTAATAGTTTTCGAGTTATCGTGTTCACAGACACACGGACAGACATAATTCTAAAATTGTGTTTTTCAAACTCAGGGAGGTCTAAAACATGGAGATTCATCAAAATCTTGAGTTGGAATTTTTTGACGATTACAATACTTTCTCTTTGTATACGAGAAAGTAAAAAGTCAAGAGCTGAAAGCAGAACATGATATATATAAACTGCCAAAAGATATGTGCTATTATTATACAGAACTATTTAATTATACACAAAAAATAGTATCTCAGATGTAATTAAACTTACTCGAGTGGGAGTAACACTTTCTTGTTCGCCAACCACTCGTTTTCTTTTTGTCGACTTGGGAGTTTGAAGAAAGGCTGATTTTTTTGCCATTGCAGCCGCCACTTTATTGTTTAAAGAATTTATATCTACAGCGGTCAGGGGACTTATCTCTTCGAAACTTGGCGGCTTTAAAGTTTGTAATCGATCTTTAGCACTCACAGGAGTCGCATCTTTCGCTTTTTGAACTTTGGCCATCAAAACTTTCAAGAACATACTTAATTTCCCAACGGGGCAGTTTGAAATAAACATCTGTAAGGGAGGTTGTTTCAAAGAGATAGTGGCCTTGCCCTCTTTCACAAATCTAGTATGTAGGGTCATATTTTGGATTTTGAAACTACTTTGGATCTTACCACATTGAATTTTCAAAACTATATCTCGGAACTCATTTCTTCCAAGTTGTAGGAAACTTTTAGGATTTGAAACTTGTCGTGAAACATTTCCTTTGTCATCTAAATAACAGATCTTAAGGAAGCAGAGTAATGAAATGTCTTCTTCCTGTCCTGACATGTCAAATGTATACGATATAATGTTTGACAACTAAGATGAGAAATTTTCAACTGCAAAGCAGATGCATATTTAACTACACGGCAAAATCTCAAAGCACGTAGCACATATCAAAATTAACGCAAAAGAAAAATCATTAATTTTATTTCGGTCAAATTAAAAACGCATAGTAAAAAAAAATACTTTGGATTTTTAAATTTCCCTCAACCAACAACAAAAAAACCCTGCAAAGACAGTTACAGTTATTGCAATCCTGATGCAAAATACAGTTATTACAGTTATTAATTATTATTACAGTAGTATAACTTATAAATAAACTTCAGAATTTAAAAGCATTTTAGACGACAGAGTGTATAAAATTAGTTCTCAAACATTTTAAAATCGTATATTATCTCTCCAGTTTTAAATAAGGAAAAAAGGAAAGCTTTTCTTTATGTCAAAAAATCTTAATAAACTTGATATTAAAAGCGTCATAAATTTTTAATCATCAAAAAATTTGTTAATTTGTATCTTAAACTCGGGTTTTAATTAAAAATGCCTTCATTTAAATTATGCAAATTGTTAACTGCTGCATAACTGCTTTGTTGCATTGTGGCTTGTTTATGTTTGGAAACAACAAAATTTGAAGAATCGTTATCGGTAGGTATTATCACAAATCCACCCAAGAATCTCGGCATAGGAAAAGAAGCATTCGACGTCTGACGTTAGAATCCGAAACCAATGAATGATCCGCGTCTCATGTCCCAATATAGTTCGTAGATCTGTGCATCGAGCAATTTTCTATCGATAACGTAATTTGAAAAGTGTGCCGGAATTCTTCAGATGTACAAAATACAAAACTTAACTATATATCTTAGGTCTTTAAATTTTGTTTATTTTATTCTCGCTCTTTACTAATTTTGTATTACAAAGGAGCCTATTAAAGTGTTTATAATAACGATGAATGCCAACTGCTTTTTGCGATTCAGAAATTTTTTGAAATGTGTTCAAAGTAATGCTATTAGAAATTCATCAGCTTCAGGTTGGTAATTTGAACATGTTATTCTTCATAAGTAGTGTAAAAACACATATACAAAAGATTTGTTACAAAATTTACTATAACTAGTATTTCTTAACATTTTAGATTTAATGCAAATGCAATTTATATCCACACTTTTGTGTGAATCCTTTCTTAATATCCTTAACTCTTCCATTTATTCTTAGTAAAAATAAATTTATGCCGATTGGCGTAGTCTTAAATACTTATTGATTCACAACGTTCAATAATTGCCTTTTTTTTTAGTTGTTTATGCTAATGTTATTACTTTTTTAAAATCAATTTTATGACTTTCTTCTGTCATTTTCATTTTTTAGTAAAATCTATCTCTGCATATCATGAAACATACAGCAAGATTAAAGCACAACAAGCTCCAGCTACTTTTGATTTCCAACCTTTATATTTGGATACGCAAGCAACTACATCTCTGGTAAGTTGTATTTAATTTAGATTGATTTTTTTTATGGAAGTGGTGGAGCTTATGACCTAATATCTTTATTCCATTAGGAAACAACTACCTTACAAAAATTCAAGTTTGTAATTCTATTAAAATGTTCTTTTTACTTGTTTAAGCATGGATATATAAGTGGATTGTGATACCGTTTATACTAGCAAATATCATATTTAAAATGCTGAAGATATGAAATATTGCTTTGTTCCATTATCCAACATAGACCAAGTTTTGAAATTAAGGATAAACGAAGCATGGCAAACGATTTGGAACTCTCAGAGCAACAACAAACTTCATTTTATGCAATCATTCATTAAGGATTTTAAATTAACCAGCTTTAATAGGAAAATGGATACAAAACTAGCAAGATTGCACATAGGACATACTCATTTAACACAGAAACATTTATTGAAGGGAGAGCCACCACCGACATGCCAGGCATGCAATACAATTTTATCTGTCAAACACATTTTAATTGAATGTTCAATTTTTAATAATTGTAGACTCGGGTGCTTTGGAAGCGCCCACCCTTTTTTGAAAGACTTACTTGGAGACATTCCACACTCAAACCTTTTTCAATTTCTCAAGGACATAGGTTTTTGTAACTTAATTTAAAAATATTTTTTGTACAGGTATAAGGACCGTCATTAATCGATGGGAAATGCAACAAAACCTTAAAAAGTTGGATTAAGATGAAAACAACCTTGCTTGGCCAATTTTGGCCCTTGCGCCATAAAAAGTCACTCACTCGCTCGCTCATATTTCTAGTTGGCTTTGAAATTGCATATTAAATCACCTGCATCATTTACTTGGGACACTGTATTTCCAACCTATTCAAAGTTGACACTAGGAAAACTGATTGTGTTTATTGTACTCTTCATTTTCAGCAGAATGCCATTGCTCAATGTAGAATTATTTTGTTTTATTAGTTTTTATTGTGACTTGAAATTGTTACTTTTTAAGTAAAAAAAGAAGTGTTATTATTATATTATTTTTCTCAAAAATAATTTTAAATCCCTATAATTAAATGAACTTGTGGTTATGTGGAAAAATGGTCGGCAAGTATGCCTATTAACTCTCTTTGTATTATCTGTCTATTGTTAGTAAATAATTTTGTATTACCCTTGTAAACTTTTTTTTATCCATCCTCGTAAATGAACTTGCTGTTAGTGGCACATATAATGAAAATAAAACTTGAGAAGTTTATTTTGTATAATAAGTTGATCTATGGATGAGAAATGGAAATCATTTTGTAATTTGCTCATTTTTTTATCATAATTCTAAAACCTGTCAAAATTTTGAAATTCAATTAATATCACATAAAAGCTGAATGAATTCTGAAAAGAATATAGAATGATAAAAGAAGGTAGATTTAAAATAAATTTGATACAGCACATTTCGGATTTTGGCTCATCTTTTCATATAAAGAGTAGATTTTGACTAGGGAATATTTTCCTTCGCATCTTTCTGAGATTTCTATTTTCTGTTCCAGGAAGGAAGATGAATTTTGATGAAATTCTTTTGCTTTTAGATGTTTGGTGTCAGCATTCTTATTTCCCTTTAATTGAATTTGACATTTTAATTATTAGTACTTAAGATAAATAAAGATATTATAAAATATATACTTTAATGTATGATTATCTTGTAGATTTGTTTCTTTTATCTTATTAGATGAGACCATTTGCAAATTATTTTTGAAATGTAATTACGTCACCAGCTTTCTCTGATTATGTTTCCAATTGATTTAATGTGTGATCTTAATGCTTAATAATATTTTAATTTAGTGGCTTGAAAGTATTTGCTTTTACCAAATATGTTTTTCACATATGCAGTAGTTTTAGATTCAATATCAGATTATAGTAAACAGTTTAACTTGTAACTTACTATATATATACCGACATCGTTTTTAATAGCACTTTTGATCTTAGAGATAGGGTAGCATTTTTTCATTTAGATACCTACTATTTAATTTTAGGGATATTGCAATTTTAATGTCTTAATTTTAATAGTATTTTTTTGTCTTAATTAGTCAAGACAATTTTATTCAATTTGTTTATTATTACATTTGATATTATTTACTATATATATTATTCAAAGGATCCAAGAGTTTTGGATGCCATGTTGCCTTACTTTATTTCAAACTATGGAAACCCTCATTCGAGGACGCATGCTTATGGATGGGAAAGTGAAGCTGCAGTCGAAAAGGCCAGGAAGGTAAAGTGTTTTAAACATTTTTTTTTATCTTGAAAGAATTCTGTCTAAGAGATATAATTCGTCTTTCATTGGGAAAATCTGTCAAATTTTTAAGCAATAATTTTAACATGTTTTTAAAATTTTGGTTAAATTTTATTTATTCCCAAAATGGTTATTAAATATTAACCTAAATAATGAGATTTTTCTATAGATATCATTATGTTACCAATTTCTGTTCTTCTGCTATAATCATACTTGTTCCTTTTAAAGATTTTATTATGAAGATTTTTGTTATTTTTAATTTCTGGTGATTAACAATGTGTAATAAAAAAATTGACTTGTATCAAGATTAATTAGCAGGAATAATAATTTTTGAAGTATTTAGTGTTTCTGTGTTTTTTTTTTTTTTTTTTAATATTTTTAACTGTCAATGTTTTGAAGAATGAGAATTTTCAACTTTTGATTTTTTGTGTTGTATGTTGAGAGCTTAACTGTTTTACAATCTTGCCTCTGCTTCCTTCCAAACTCCTGATGCATGATCATGAGATATTCTGTATCAGAAAAAATAAAATTCAATCATTCACTTACAGTTAGTTCTCAATGACAAATTTCATTTGTGAGAAATTTTCTGTTTATTTATTATTTGGATGTAATTATGCTATAGAGAACCAACCATAATTTTGTAGATTTCAAGATCATTGTTGATCACTATACAGAAGTTCATGTCATGTTCTTTTCTCTTAGAATAGCAGTGGTTGTAGCCAAACATAAATTTTATTGTGAAATATCATTTCCATTAACTTGGAAATTGCCAAAATGTACTTGGGCATGCCAACCTCATGCTGGTGGAAAACTGCATCTTTTGCTGCATTTGGCAGGAATTTCTACTACCATCAAGCTAATGGAAAAGTATGGTCTGTTATAAAATCGAACAATTTGTTGCACAACTGACTGTTTATGATACAGAACTTGATTTGGGATAAATGCTGCAATCAGGTTTTTTTAGATGTTTTATATTAAATGTACCCATTTATCAGTAGGTCATAGAAGCATCTTTTCTTTTGTAGTGTTTGTTTCAATACATGAAGAAAAATTGATTCTTTTTCATTGAATTAATATGTTTGATAATGTAATACAACTGAGTAATCTGATAATTGTGATGCAGGTTCTTTTATTATGAATTTTCATATTTAAAAACTATATAAGTTTTACTTGATTTTCATTCTTTTGGCAATTTAGTGTAATTAGTAACATTTATAAATGTTTGAAACACTTTTTACTTGCATTAACCTATTTGTTCCATATAAACTTTTTACAATGCTCTTTAATTGGAAACTAGCTGCATGGCCCGGCGTTGCACGGGCAATCTTGAATAATGGGATATTCCCGGGTGGAGAGAAGTGAGATCACGTGAGGCTTTGGGATCCATATTTTCATATGCCCGGCTCCGTTTTTTTTTTTTTTTTCAACAAATATTGTCACTTACTTTCCCCAACAAATGTAAAAATTCTTTCAAATCTAGTCTTTTTATTACTAATTTTCATATGCTCGCCTCCGGTTTATTTTTTTTTACACATATTGTCGCTTACGTAAACGTTACGTTTCCCCCAAAACGTAAAAAATCCTTTGAATCCTATATTGTTTAATTAAAATTTTTAAATCCAACCTTTTAATTACCTTATAGTTAATAACCCAGCATTTCTCGGAATCCACATTTTTTCATATTCCCGCCTCTGTATTTTTCTCTACAAATATTGTCACTAAGCTTCCCCAACAAACGTAAATCTGTTTGGAATCCTCTCTTGTTCGATTAAAACTTTCAGTTCTAGCCTTTTTACTACCTTAAAGCAGTTTGGTTTGAATGAAAACGCGAGAATTCTTATGCTTATAAATTAAAACAGATTAGCTTGATATTTGTTTTGCAAAAGAAAAAATAAAACGAATAATCATAAAAAAAACGTATAAAAATGAATAAATATTTTCCCCCAACAAACGTAAATGTTGCGAAACACCCTACGACAAAAAAAAAGAAAGAAAAATGCAGGAAAACGATTTTTTTTCAATTGTTAATAAATCCAAACACAGAATAACACAGAAACTCACTCAAAAAAAAAAAACCAACTTCCGTTAAATAAATAAAAAAAATGCAACACCGGATGCGAAAAATAATAGTAAGAAGAAAAAAAGAATCCGCCGTGAATGAATTCACCATTCTGCCAATAGATGGCAGCACGTCAATTCAATCATTTTGACGTTTCTAATTAATATCTTTTTAACTCATTGTAATTTCGGATTTTAAATGGCCGAAATGGATTCCTTGGATTATTCCCCATCTTTTGGTACTTTCCGCGTGCTTCTCCGTTCAGCGGTTCGTGAGGAGATAGCCGGACATACATACGTACATACATACGTTTGTTTACCTTCGAATTTTAATAGGATAGATTTTTATTAATGAACAAAATGTTTGAAATTTCTTTTCAATTTATAGCAAGTTGCTGATTTGATTGGTGCTGATCCAAAAGATGTCATATTTACTAGTGGAGCAACAGAGTCAAACAACATAGCCATAAAAGGTGTCGCACATTTTTATGCAGAAAGGAAGAAACACATTATTACTACACAGATTGTAAGTAATTCTTTAAAATGTTTATCATTTATTTTCTCTCTTATGATTATCAGAAAACTACTTCACCTTCTTAATATCTTTAAAGTTTTATTTCAAGTTGTTTCTATGAAAAAAACAAGGACCATTTGAAGATAATATATGCATTCGCCTATGTTTTTGGACATAATCGTAGACTCCTTTACCTCTAAGAGGACCTATTATGTATGAATATCTTAGAATCATAATGTGTAGTTTCTAGTTTTACATTTTATTTTGCTGTTTTTTTTTTATTTTAGTTAAACAATTAAAGAAAATATAAATTTTAAAAAATTAATTATATTAGCGTGTTGTATATTTTATAATAAGACTTTCAGACTTATACTGTACTTATTCTAAAATTTAAGTCTGAGAATATGACTAAGTATTTAGTAGGTAAAAGTATTAAAGATGGAATCACTAATTTGCCGTGTGATTTCTTAAGCTTGAAGAATTTGTCTGCATTATTTTCTTTGTTAAGTTACAGAAATAATGACATATATAGAAAATACTTTTGTGGGCACTAGTTGATTTCAAAACTATCTACAGTTTAAATCAAGATGCAATTTAAAATATTAATTGATTTTAAAATGAAAAGAGTGCATATGAATGGAGCACAAAAAGCTACTTTCTCTGATGAACCTCTGAGAATACTTCTGACATTTTAAAGACAAAATATGAAATGTGATAGTTGTAAATTGAAAGCTGTATTTCTTAATGGATGAAAAGGACATATTCTATCCTGCTTGGTTACTTTTAGAACTCGTCTATGTTTTAAGCAGGAATGCCTCGAGACTATGTACCAAATTGGTGACTTAAATTGGAAGTAATGTTGTTGATCAGTGTACAAAAAAAAAAATTCTGTATGGGGATTTGGAAATAGAGGACTGACTATTTTAAAACTTTATAACTGTTTTCTCTGTGTAACACAATATTATGAATTAGTTTGTAAATTAAAGATTATTTATTTGAATGTTTATTGAAAGTATATACTTTTTTCTATAAAGGTTTTCTTAAAAAGTGATGACATCTTCCAGCAGTATATTTGTGGGAAAATGCAATAATCTCAATTGAAAAGTTAAATATGAGTAAGATAGGATATCTGTAGGAAGAAATTGTCAATAGTAGATCCTGATTCTTTCTAATATCTTATGTGGTGTTGCAGAACCATAAGTCTTCACACGAGATTTAGTGGTTCTAAAATGGTAATTAAGTAGAGGAGACCAGGGTACAATGGACAGCTTTTGTCAGGGTACAATGGACAGCTTTTGTAAATTTGGAATGTTTACTCTCAAAGTACTGTTTTTTTGCTTGAAAAAATGCATATATATTAAGGTTTATATTATACTCACTCTAAATCTATAATTATCTATACTTTGTTTTAATATTTATATTTTGTAACAAGAGAACCATTGTACCCGAAGCCCACAGCATGAAGTACTATGGACTTCCAGTAATTTTTTAAAAAATATATTAATACAATACATTTTTTAATTATGCAAAATATAGAATGTATCATATTTGTATAATTCCATTCATATAATTGCAATGGTGTCAAAATTTGTTTTTTGTATGGCGTTTGTAGACTGGCTCTAGCAGCTTCTTTTAACAACCCCCCCCCCCAACTCCTTTACACAGACCTTTATCGTGAGCAGTGGCTGAAAAATGCCATTCAACATCAATTCCAAAATCTCTTTTGTGATAGCACAGATTTGAAAAGTTCTTTTTATTTTTGTACTGGGTAGCTGGAGCCATCTGAAAAATTAAAAAAAAAAAATCAGCCTGTTCCTCAAATTTTAATTTTAAGAAATTAATAAGCTTCTGCTGAAATGAATGGACTGCTACAGTGCTGTGCTCAAGGCACTCTGTGATGATAATGAAGCTGTAGTGTTGAAGTGGGTTTTCCTCTGTAAAGTACACAACAAAACGATAGACAGTAGCTTGAGAACTGTTCCATTGGTAGGATTGTGTTTCATCTTGCAAAACAAAACTATAATTTTCAGAGAAATCGCAAACTACTGCCACCTCTGATTCTGACATGCATTCCTTTGTATTGGCCATAAAAGCACTTTGTTGTTTGGCAGTAAAATCGTGTTGGAGAGAAACTTTAAGATCTCTGCAGAAAATATTTACAAATTCATCAGCAGATTTCTTTAAGGTTTCCAGGTTACGCCTGTCAACAGAAACCCATTGACGAAAAGTCTCTGTTTCTATCAGAGTTTTTCAAGTCCATCCTCCAATGTTTATTTTATTTCATAAATGCCAGGACAAATTTCACAATTTGAAAAATAGCAGTCGATCAAAGCTGGATTACATACCATTTTCAAGAGGCGGTCCTTATAGTTTATTTTCCCATCTGTGAAACTGTTCATTTTCAATCATTAATTTCATGTTTTGATGAATGGTGCATACGCAGACTGTGTGTGTACCACTTTGCCCAGCTAGTATACAATTTTTTGGTCATAGTTCAGCAAATTTTGAAAATCCAATTTTAAGTGTAGGAGATTTTTCTTTGAAGAGCTTGTATCAATGTGAAACTTATCCTCCATGAATCATTAGATGCCAAAATGAAACTTGGGGAGATGCAAGAGCACAGTACAAACTAATTTTGTGAATTTTTTCAGAATTTTAAAATTGTTACATTTTGGGAAATTAAAATTTTAAAATTAAATTTTAAAATTTGTGTCATGTTTTACATCAAATTAAAGCTCATTAAAGGAGCTTTAATATAAGATAAAATTCAAGCTTATATCTTTTTTCTTTCTCGAGATATTGAAGTTTAACTATCTCAAAGTAGAGCATTTTTTAATGAAAGTTTCAATAATTAATAACTCAGCAATGAAATGCATGATTTTTTTTATTTTTTATTTTTGCATTCATAACTATGTTAAGACTGTTGATTTACCAAGTTTCATCAAAATCTGAGAGGATCTGTCCTAAAATGATTCAAAATTGTGTTGATTCGACATGGAATGACCCAGCTGCATTAAATATAATACAGTAAACTCTCGATTATCCGGCATTCAAGTATCCGGAAATCTGAAAAAATTAAAAAATGTGTTTTTCTAAAAAATTTACATCTGCGCGCCAAAATTTAGCAGGTGCCATTCCATTCACTCGGACAATTTATTTCTGGAATGCAACGTCCGTTCCTGCATGGAGGAGCGTAGAAGGAAAAAACAAACCAACAATATACAGTACTGTGATTTACACAAACTTGTTTTATGGGGTGAGTGGGTTCAAAAGCAAAAGTGAGAACCAAAAAAATAATAATAATAAAAGGTTCTCACCTTTCACCGAAAAACAAAACCTAAAAATAAAATTGACAACAAAAAAAAAAGGCAAAGAGACAGAATCAGGCAGGTGTTGATTCCGATTACGTAATATCAAGAGCAGGAGAATTGGAGGTGCGCGTATTGGGCTATAACCCTTGCAATCTTCTAAAAGATAATTAGTTTTGATATTCAATCTGGGATTTGTTTATGATCACTTAAAAGGGTTTTATTATGCTTGCTGAGTAGAATATTTTTCAGCTTCATCAGCTATTTTTATATTTTTACAATCTATATATTTACAGTAAAAATTCGGCTACAGATCATATATATATTTTTTAAATCATCAGTGTTAAATTAAATTCTTCAAATGTTTTGTAAATGCAATGTTATGGAAGATACAGAAGGATTATATTTAATGCACATTTAAAAATGACAAAAACAAGTTATTTGGCCAAAAAAATCTTTAAAAAAAAGGCTACAATTTTCCCCGCCCCCCCCAGTTTTCCCGTCACACTCAACTATCCGGACTTTTCAGGTATCCGGAAATCGGAGTTTCCCGAGCATGCCGGTTAGTTAAGCTTTTACTGTAATATCTTATCTTTTTATTTCTAGAGTAATCTTTTCCCAATCACAATTCTTAAATCCAGAAAAAAAAATATGCTTTGCTGAAAATATTTGCTATTAGCTACTACAAATAATCAGTCAAAAATAACATGGCTTTACTATCAGTTAGGCTTATGGTTTTAAATTTTTTTTCAGCACTGCAGGTCTGTCATCTAATATGCCAAAATAGGAAACACTTAAAATCAGAAATAAAATAAATAATTGGGGGTGGTCCAGGTCCACTGTACCCCAGTCTTCCCTCTGTATTATAGCCAGACTTGCAGGCAAACACTGCTTTACACAAGATGTCTCAAAACTCTACAAGACTAACAAACAGTGCAAAGTGGAGAACAGCAATTTGAACTTTATTAACAAGGGAAATCATGCCCAGAAATACCACCTGTAATATTCAGATGAAATGGAAATATCCCTCTGACCGGATTATCCGTATCTTTCTGACCACTATTGTACATGTTAAATACTCAGGTATTTGAAGGATGTTCCTGTTAGAGGGTTAAATTTGTACAAAATTCCAGATATCTTTGAAGATATTTTGCTATCTGTGTAGTCTATGTTAGTATGAGGCATATATCATTGTGAATGGTTAGAACTTGAAACACCTTTTATAAAACCATATTCTATGTCTGCTAGTGGTTGCGCTGTCAAATTTTTCCCAAAGAGGCACTTAAGATTGCTTTCTGTATTGTGTTCTTACTGTGTCTAGAGATCTTTTCCGGCCTTCCTAGCCTTCAACTTCCCAGCAAGCTGAACTAAGTAGCTCAATTGCCGGTCATTCCCCCTTCAAATAAAAGAAAGGTATTTCAGCATCTAAAGAAAAGAAGACTATTACGAACTAATAGTGTAACAGTGAAAATGCCTGTGCTGTACATAGTGTATATATTTCCTTCTTTTTGTTTATTTTCTTTTTCTTAAATGAAATTCCCGTGTCTTGCCCATCAAACCGTTCAGTGACCAGTCTGGTAATGGGTACGGGGGTAAGGGACGGCGTTCTGTTCTGTGTCTAGCTTTATCCTCTGTTTTACTTTTCTGATTATGCTTTTCTTTATGAATACAGTTTTTATCCATGTTCTCTATGTAATTTACTTCCCTTGAAAGTTTTATAATTGGGTTCTGAAACATTCTATGTTCTCTATGTAATTTACTT
>BGPR01001816.1:90455-215422 GCA_013235015.1 Araneus ventricosus | reverse complement strand
ATCTTCTGACCCCGCATCGCACTTGGATTTTGGAAATTTGGGTAAAAATTGCAATTTTTACTCGGTGTAGGAAATATAATTATTTTTCAATATTGCTATTCTAATAGTGCTGAAGAAGTGTCCACTAGGTTAAATAAGAGAGATGTAAAATATTTTTTCGATAGAATAATATCTTCTTTTCCCGCATCGCTATCGAAATTTTGCAATTTTTGAAAAAAAGTGCACTTTTTTATGTGTTATAGAAATAAATCAAACATGAAAAATAGATAGGTATTAGATTTATTGATGTATTGTATTGTACAATTGATTATATTACCTGCAAATTATTAAATAATCGCTGAGTCATAATATATTAATATAATATGTGTTAAGGATATTGTAACCATAGAATGATATGACATGCCAATTCCAAAAGTTTACTTGCCCTTAATCAGCAGGAAGAGGCTTGAAATCAGCCTTATTGTCGAATTCAGGCATCGGAAAAGAATGTGGATCTAATGAACCCGTCTCTATTTTGAAAGCCATAGACCTTATGGATGCTTCTGTCCCTAACTTGACACACCGTTCCACTGCCTGTGTATGACATGGGAAGTGAACGAAGTCCCATTCTGGATTTTTCTTATCACGCACAATAGATATAAGTGCGACAGTGGATATATTACGGAGGATTGGTGGAGAAATAATGGTAATTGAAGACCAGTCAATCATTTCCGTATAGTCAGCAGCTTCAAAATTCAGTTATGGTGGAGAAAGACACGCACTGACTTTACATTGGAAGATGACACTCTAGACTTAATTATACGTCAAGCAGCAAGTTCTCTGATGTACACTCTTTCATACTTCAGCATACACAGCACGATATTCTCAGGATGAGCAAAGAACGAATTTCTACAAATTACTCCATCAACGACGTCCTTGTGGTCTTGAGATAAATACCTGGATCTAGAAATAGTATTCCACAATGCTTTGATCAATCTTTAAGAGAGTGTTTAGAATTTATATTAAACCAGTTTGGAGTGTAAATTTTCATAACAAATTCAGCGATTTGTTCCAACTTCAAAGAAGAAGCTGGAGAACTAACATATAATCTTAGAACTCTATTGGCTTTTGTCAGCCAGCGTGAATGTGATAATGTACCAGGACTGCGTCTGGCCAGCTCATCAGAACTTACCTAATCTCAGCTTGAAATATTTCTAGTTAGTACATTTTATCCTTGCTTCAGTCACGTCTATCAGTTGTTGGTAATTCGACGTCAATAATTTCGAGAGTTGTAACTGGCAAAGCTTCACATGTAAGGAGAGCCTTCCCAAAATTACCAGAATATGATTTTGGATCATTTGTTGGCATTTCCAAAGTTTCAAACTGATGCCTCAGAGTAAGTGTTCATTAAAATGAAGGAGACATATTACCCACTGCAGAGGTTTACCAAGTTTCAATTCCAAACACCGAATTACACCGTATTTCCATCCGGTATTAACAGATGTGCCGTCACAGCCAATTTCCAAAAACTGAGAAAGATCTCTTGTGATCCCTTCAAAATATCCGATAATAGTCGCGGAAATCTGTTTTGCGGTGCCAAATGATGGACTCAAATGAGTAATGTTATGTGAACCCAGTTCTTCAATAAGACATAAATGTTCCTCTTTTGCTTTTCTCGTGTATCTTTTAGTATCTACTTTTTCCTCTATCAATGTAGAATCTTTACGACCATCGAAATACAGTCCCTTCAATGGTAATGCCTAAGCTTCACTTAAAGCTTGGAATTTTAAATCCTTTCTAACTTTAGCCTTTTCCCTTCGTAGCATGTTTTCGTCAACCATCAAATCTGAGTTGTTGCTAGTTATGAGACCGACATCGTGAAGAACACTTGAAGCAATTGCAACCACAGCCCGGTCCGAGATGCCAAACCGGTCGCCAACCACAACAGTTGAAGGGAGGCCAAGTCGCATTTGTGATGATTTAGCTACAAACGGAGTTAATTGTTTGTACTTAGGATCAGTAAGACAGATTAAACTGTTAGATGTCGATGGTTTGTAAGTGTTCAGATTTAAAATTACTTCAGATATATCTCAAGAACAATCCGTTTCTTCATCTTCATAATCTACATACTCTGCGTTAGGCGCTGCTTGTGTGTGATTTAAATATGACTTCTGAGCCTTTCTATCAGCATTATCAGCAATATTCTGAAGTCGCTTCCTATATGAAAAGACAAGAAAAAGTGTTTTTTTTTACAAAATTGCAAAATTTCAATTGCGATACGGGAACAGAAGATATTATTCGATCGAAAAAATATTTTACACCTTTCTTATTGAACTCAGTGGGCACCTCTTCAGCACTATTAGAATAGCAATATTGAAAAATAATTATATTTCCTACTCCGAGTAAATATTGCAATTTTTACCCAAATTTCCAAAATCCAAGTGCGATGCGGGGGCAGAAGATATTATCCAATCAAAAAAATATTTTACACCGTGTTTATTGGACCAAGAGAGAACCCTTATTAGAATAGCGATTTCGAAAAAAAGTGTTTTACGGCCCACCCTAATATATATTTTCGTGGTTTGGTTCCTTTTTTTTATGACTTTTCTATATCCGTAATGCATTTATTTTTGTGAGGTACATCAGCTAAAGTCAAAGCGAGTAATTGCATCCATTTTGATTTAACTGTATTAACTCATAATAGTGAAATGATTTGCTGTCTAAAAATTTTTTTAGAAAATTGACATGTGACGCTTCCCTGAATTGAGCACATTTATACTAACTTCCAGAATCTTAAATATTTCGTATTTATGGGTTTAATAATTAAATTAAGTGGTTTTTTAACTTTTTAAGGAAACAAAATCATATTTCATCACTTTTTCTAGGAAGGTCTTGAGTAATAATTATGTTCCTAACGTTTCTTATTATTAATAAAGCTAGAGAATAATTGCTCTCAAAACAAATTGAAGCGTTTATCACTACAAATCCAACCGAAATTCACGAGCTAACTCATGATTTAAATTTTGATGATGAAAGTTGAACTGTACCTGCAGCATCTGCTGTAAATTACTTTTATAATTCTTCGACTGCAAACGAAAGCTATTAAAATACTTTACTAACACTACTGTAAATCATAGAATTAATCAAATTTTCATATTTAAATTTTATTAAGTTTTGTGTCTAAGTTAATTATTTTTGGTCACTTTCCAAGATAAAACAAATATTCAATTTTAATATCGAAAATCAATGTCTAATTGCTATTGAAAACATAAAATAAACAAGCGTTTCAAATAAAAAGTATAGCCCCTTTAGAAATATGTGTTGTACTTGTTATGAGAATGTTTTGCTTCATTTAAATAACTTAAGGTAAACTGTGCAGAAATAATAATTTGCTTCTAGAAATCAGGTTCAATTATATGAACGATTAAGAAATTGAGAAACCTAAAGTATGGCGTGAATATACGCTCAGGATTTTCGATCATCTTTTAAATCAATCACTAAACTAAATCAAATCAAACAATCAATCAAAATTCCATCAAATATCACGCTGATATGATTCTTGAATGCTATCAGTGTTGCAAAATATAAATTGTTGAATACTGTTGTTTAAGAATAGTGTTAAAGGATTGTGTGTGCTTCGATTAATCCTAAATTTGCATAGATTCAAATGATTATTTAACAAATGGGTTGAATGTGCATGAAGAATCCAAATATTTAATTTAAATCAATTGCATGTATATGAATGCATGAGTTTATCTATAGAATTACGAATTTCTGATTTTTCAATTCGATTCATATGAATGTCCAGAAATATTAATAAAAGAGATAGTGGAATATGTCTTCATTAACTAAGTATAGCCAAATTCATGTAAAGAAAAAGTAAAGATAATAATTCACAACGAGATTGATCAAATTTGCCATCTACGGATGAGTTGAAATCTATTCTTACTGTCAGATAGGGTATGTTACTTATGAATGTTGATTCTTTGCTATAGGAAAAAGGAGAAAAAGGGAGAAGGAGTCAAGAAATATCTTGTTTACCAACGTCTCTATGTGTTCCAATATCAAGAATTCCAGTAGGTCAAATTCGAGGGATCATGTAGGCAAGACACATGTCCAGAAATATCTGTAGATTCTATATGTGTTCTTCATCATCTTTCACATGATTACCTTGCATACAACATTATCGAGATAATAATCTTTGGTTGTTTCCATTCTCTCAGAGCGTCCTCCCGTTGGAATGGTACGGAAGTTTGGAGAAGGGGGTGAAAGCTCAGATGTTGTCCTCGTCATCTGTTCGAGGTTCTAAATTACGAGGTCTGTCCCAAAATAGCCCTCGGGTTGCTTCAAAACGGGACGTTGACCGATTAAACGCCAAAACTATAAGGGACGGTTTTTACTATGCGAATGATATTAATTGTTGATTTGAACCTATATAACATTAATTTATAATTAAATTGGCAAAGATCGTCTTAGCTTTTGAAAAATCGAGTGTTGCGTTCGCGCGAAGTCAGCGGAATAAGAGTACGGATTTGAAGTGAGTTGAATTGAACATATGAGGAAATATCTGAGAGTTGGAATATCTGAGTTTTGATGTTTTTTGTAAAGCTATAAATCACTTAACAGATAATTAATTTATTATCAAATTTTAAGATATTTTTCTTTTAAAAATAACTAATTTTTACTGAATTTTTACGATTTTTAAGGCCGTTTCGGCAGCGGATGATATCAATTAATTTCCTTGCTTTCCTTCCCTCGTTTAATTTCTTACCTATTCGCAACTGTTCCTCTGTATAGAGACATGGAAAAAGAATTCAGTTTTTTCGGCCCACCTTAATACACATTTTAACCTAATATTTATACAATTTTTTTCATATTGATTCCAATGACATGGAGACTAAAGATTTTGCATTATGCGACCCAGAAATTACTGATTTATTTTGTACTATAATTTTAATTTGCACTTATTAATCTAGAATTTTTGTGTTTGTAATAACATTTCTAAGTGAAGTCGTTTTAAATTAATATCCTTAACACTTCAAAATTAATAAATGTATTCAGTAGAAGCTTCCTGAAAACTAGATTAAAATCATTACTACATGAATATATTTCTTTTTCATGCCTTTTATAATGATAAGAAAATGAACAATTACTTTCATCTGGAGAATGGGTAATATAAACATTAATGATAAATCGTTTTGTGCGTTAATCAAAATTTCTAATGAATGGATTTATCTATGAAAAAGAAATACTACCAAGAAAAAATTTTGTATGAAAATTTAGACTATTTGTGGCCAAGTCAAAGAAAAGTTGAAATACATGACGGTATTTCTCACAAGTTACCATATTAGTATGTGAGCGAATTTATGCCGAAGGGAAGATATACTGATAAAGCATCGATTGTTTGAATGATAGATAGCCCTGATTAGATTTAGCATTTCTATGCGATGAGAAATGCAATCACAATATTCCGGGTAGGTGAAACTAATGCAGATTATAATTCTCTATGATCTTCGTCATTAATAATAAAAACAAATAATATTAGATATATTTTCATTTGAAATATATACTGCCTTATATGTTATGACTAAATGGTAATGCATTTCTTTTCATTTATAGCTGATTCACACACGTTTAATTCTTTTAGTATGGGTGCAGTTTTGTGTTATATAAGAAAATAATGTTTCTAAGATGTTTTTCAACCAGAAAAAGAGCTTCCTCTTGAAAGCTATAAATATATCCTGCCTTGAAAATTCTACAATAAAAAAGTAATTCTACAAAAATTTAATTTTGGACCTACTAATTGACTGAAAATATTTAATTAAAAAATTAAATATTTTCAGAAATTATTATATTTATTCTGAAATTATTAAATTCTCCCTATTTTTCTATAGTAATGCGACTGAAAATATTTAAATAGTTTACATTGATCCCCCCTATTTTTTCTGTAGTAATAAATATCTTCCGGAATTATCTTAAGTTTGAAAATGCCCGGGTGTATTTGTTCCAAGAAAAAATTAAAGCATATTTCATTGGAAATACACCCGAACTTCATGAGATAAACGTTAAAGCTGAATTCTATAAGGAACATTCAGTTGTAGTTTTAATATCCGATTATTAATGAAATAAAAATTTCAAACAAAGTACAAACATGAACAGTATGCAAAGCTACCTCCATCGGAAGCAAAATGTAAGCAAATCCAGAAGGAAGCAATCTGACCAAAATATGAATCCGAATATTCGAAATGCCATGAAGGAACAGGGAAAAAAATTTCCTCAGAGATTTTTTTGATTGAAATATACCCGTTAAGTGTATCAGTATTTTTAAACGACCTTATAAAAATAAAAGGCTTAGATATGTCGCTGGCTTAAAAAAATATCCCCAAATAATTATTATAAGATTTGGATAATTATATTTATAAGATTTTTCATTTTCTAATACCACATATTACACAATCCAAAAAAGTATTTGCAAAAGTGTGATGATTTAGGTATTGACTTCTTAAAAAATGGTAATTTTTTAAAAGATTTTAGCATTTGTAATAAATATTAAACATTTATAAACCAGATATGTATGAAACTTCATTAAAATACAATAAATAGTAATTTATTACAATTTTTACATAACTTTCAGACTTTTTTCACTAGAACCCAAAGGACCTCAAATTAGGACGCATTCTAACTTTAAAACTAACACAAGAAATCTTTTTATATCATATTTTTTGCTGTTAGGGATTCAGGAATCAGGTTTATCTCATATCTAAGTTTTAATAACTTAGGTTTCCGATAACCATCCAAAATACTTTCAGCAAAATTAATTCGGGCATTAATTTGTTAAGTAAAGTATTTCCCGATATTTGCTTTCAAATACTACAGGAATTTGGAAAAAAACAGCTCTTTGAAAGATTTGCGAATATGCCATTGTTTTGCATGGCTCCGTAAGGTCCCAATACGTAGCCTAAAAAGATCAATTTTGTATATTAATAACAGTTATCTTTTTTTTTCAGTACCAATGAAATCAGTTTAATTTGATTTTCGAATTATTGGTAATAGATTATTGCATAATAATAACTGATTCACTTTCTTTACTAATATTATTTTTAATTGAGGATAAAAAAATTATCTATAAGTAGCTGACAATATATGACCGTTGACAGCATGTTTTTGCTTTTACTGAAAGTATTCCACACCGTAAACAGCGGATTTAAAAGAAAATCTGTTTTGTCTTAAAGCAAAAGTATACATTATTTTTTTCTGTTCTAAACTATCCTGAAGGGATGGCACGAAATATATTCTCTATATTCTAGAATAATGTCTTTGTGTAAACGTGATGCCATTTGAAAGACGTGTTTCGTGAGTTTATACAAGGCACTCCCGCTGTTCCGGAATCAATTTGAATTTGGGTTATGGATTCCGTTACAGTCGGGTAGAAGTCTGAGTATTCAAATAAATTGAATTCTTCTGTTTTGTGCATTGCAAAAGATGTAGCTCGCAGATTCTGTCTTCTGAATAAATGCCAAAAGAGACTATTAGTTATTTGTGATCGCAAAAATTCTTTGTATTCATTCCAAACCCCCTGCGGTTATGACAATATTTACAACAAAATATTTTTAACGTAGCATAAAGGAAGTTAGATATTGGTATCAAAATTCAGATTTTTGTTTATTCATACTGCCATAAAATATTATATTTTTCAGAATATACAATAGTTTTCAAAATTAAGATAAATGTTTCAGGCGGTTATCTACAGAATTATTAGACATAACTTATGTAAAAAATCTAGTATAGATAAAGTATATATAATATATAAATATTATGATGCAATGTACTGAATAAATATTATGGATATAAAACATATTTATTCTATTAAAGCAAAGTTAATTTACAAATGGCTGCTTTTATTTAATTGACTTACTAGAAAAATCTTACCGCAACCAATAAAAAGAGGTATTCAAAAATTTCCACAATGGAAATTCTCGATTTACGTAATCCGAAGGTTTTTTCAATCACTACTAAGTGTTGGAATAGAAGTACCTGGTCTGTCGTTAAACGATGTATAAAATTTATCGATTGTTTAAAATAATATGACCTGTCTGGGGTTGAATTCAATTTGTAAGATACATCAGAAAAATCCAAAACTAAGTTCGAAACGTTTTATCTCAATGCTTCAGACTCTAGATATTTCGAAATATGTTCGAGGGAAAGGCAGATGAAACTACATTTAAGGGTGCAAACAGACTCATTGGAGCCATAAATAAATATGGGTATCGAAAAAAAAAGTAATAAGTCTGAATACAAAGGAATATAAAAAAGAAGAAAAGAATCCTTTCATCTCTTTTATCAGTATCCATTGCTCTCACAACTTACGATGCGAAAAAAAAATCGATATGATACCATCTACGATACATAATTCTTAAAGTTTTTTACCCTGTTGTTTTTATGCGCTTCCTCCTGGGAATAAAACCTTATCATTTACAAGAAAATATTTTCTCCTTTCAGGATAAGGCAGACAAAACATATATCTAAAAATAAAGAAGTGTATAAAAAAGAGGGTTTTTTTGTTTTCTTTAGAGATTATTTCTTTTCTTTTTATATCTCCTTTCACAAGATTGAGATCATTATAATTTATTATTTTCCTTTTTTATACGTATACTTTTGTTCACTGCTCGGCTGATTAGCTGCCTTAGAAACTTCTGGCTTACGTGGTAAAAGTAATGGATGAAAAATTATTTCAAGCATGATATGAATTACATTTTCAGAGAGGCTTCTATTCATTCTAACTGTCTCTCAGAATTACAGAAATATATATGAAAAAACGCTCAATAATTTCTAAGGGATTGTAAAATGATTCTGTTTCAGAATTCAATAAAAAAAATATGTTAACGCTTTTCGATGTGTAGTATACTACTTATTTTTCAGGACGTATTAATAGAATATTATTTCAAAAACCATTGCCGAGCCTTTAGATTAATAAGAGACGATCTGTCAAATAAGCTTTTAAGATTGCAATTTGACGAAGAAATAGGAAAGGCCTTTCAACTTTTTAAGTCATCTGCAAGTTCGGATTCTCATCCGTTTCGGGCTGCTTTTTACTTTTGTCTTCTAAGGAACACATCGAGTCATCACACATACGACGACGCAGTAGGAAAGAGAGTAAAACTATCTAAAGGGTGATTAGTGAACCGGCAGAGTTTGAAACATCGGGGGACTCTAAATGCATTTGCGGTATGGCAATTGTAAAGGAGTGTGGTCCGTGTAAAGGAGGAACAATATTTCGATGACAAAAACTTCAGACACACTCTTAATATTAAGGTTATGAGGGGTGTACAGGAAAATCCCTTCCCCTCTTTCAAGTTCATGAAGGAAAATAAACAAAAAATTCAACAGCCTATCGAGTAGTTTTATCACGACTGTTTTGTCAAAAGACATTCTAAGCAAAGGTTAAAAATAAAAGTGACAAAACTTTATAAGCTTGAATATCGGCAATGTTATCTTATACCATCCGGAATATTATGTTTCGCAAATTTCATAAATGCGATGTATACTTTTGAGATTTTTCTTATTATTTTTCTGTGATGAAGTCATTTATTTAAATAAATGAGCTTCGGCAGGTTTCTTGTATTTTTTTTGGGTACCACCCAGATAGCAATTTTAGTTTGCAGCAAGCTTGCCATAAATTTGTCATGACAAGAGTACAAGTTTGCCACAAATTTGTCATGACAAGAGTGCAAGTTTGCCACAAATTTGTCATGACAAGAGTGCAAGCTTGCAGCAAGTTAACGAAAGCTTCGAAGTCACCATGAAACGAACTTGCAGCAAGCTTGCCGTGCAAACTTATTGCAAATTATAGCAAAAACAGAGTACGAAACACAACCCGGGATAGAACTCGCGCCCTCCCGGTTCCGAAGCGGAGACGCTAACCATTGAGCCAGTTGAACTCTGAGAGGAGAAGATAGATTTCGCTAATACATCGTTCGATTCGATTCGTATACGATTTATTTTTAACTATTTTCTGGATTTCATTAATTTTTTGAGTTGAGAATATGATTTGAAGTCAAAGAGAGAGCGATTTTCGCTAATAACTACGTTTTGCTAGTAGAATATATTATGAAATTAGAGCTCAAAAGTAATTACTTTAAAATGGGACAAAATGTCTAGTTATTATTGTTCAACAAACACTGACTGTTTTTTAGATTTAATTTTGTTTATAAACGTTAAAATTTCAACATTAAGAAAAAGGCGATATAGTTTTCTTTAAAGTGAGAGTGATATATTTAGTAAAAAGATGGAAAATGTTTCAAAAAATTTTTTTATAAAAAAGTTATTTTTTCACAAATTATCATTGATTTATTGAATTAATAAAGAAAGAATTACGGTCTAGGAGATGCTATTAAAAATCGGATGTTTTTTAAACAGAGACAAAGATAATTATCTCTTTATTGTGCTATCTTTGCAGGAAGCTTGTTTTGCAAAATTGCAGCAAGTTTGATTTGCAAAGGAGGTGGCGCTATTTGTCACATAGAACTTGCTACAAGTTCGATTCAAGTTTGACGCGTCAAATTTTGCCATGACAAGTCAAAATCAAACTTGCTGCAAACTTACGTGCTATCTGGGCAAGGACCTGCCTATGCTTTCGGAAACAATGTATGACTGTACAACCACAAACAATAATGCGGATATTTCAACTATGTAAAATGACCCCATTACGAGCATCTTATATGCAGGACCCTCAAAAGGAGGGTTCATGTTAGCCATCGGTGATGAGACCGTAAACCAGTAAAACAAACCATTATTGTACGCCCAGGAAAACATAGTATCTTCTGTCTTATATGGCAAATTTCTTATTTCATCCTCGAGGCAATCCTCGAAGGAAGTCAAAATTATGTATAAAAATATATAATGGGTAATTATTCGAAAATACGCCCCTTTAATTTTATAGGACAGACTCAAGATTATGTTGTAATTGATTCATGGACAAAAAGAAACAACCAGCTCATTAATCAAATAATTTTGTACCTACTTTATTAAAACTTTAATCTTATACTATGATTCTTTTAATACTTAAACAGCATTATTCAATCAAACTTATAATTTCTAAGTACTTCCAAATTACAACTAAATGCAACCAGGGATGGATTTTAACACTCCTTTCCTAATACTCTTCCTCCAAAAAATATTAATTGCTGTTGTCTACTAAAAAATAGAACATTCTGAGAAGTTTATTTCATAAATACCATTTTATTCATTGAAATGCATTTATTAATGTTTAATACAATATTCAAATTTCGTGGAAGTAACATAAATAATCTTCGAAACAAAAATCCAATTTTAAGTATCATTACTTTTATTTTTGATAGAAACTGTCAATGTAAATCGTTTAAATTCATGAGAACAATTGAATAATCACTAATCTGCATCGCTTACAAAACATTAGAGAACATTTAAAATTAATTCCGTCATTAAGAAGGAGTGTTTGAATTTCCCTTAATGTGTTAAGGCTGCGAAATTATATTTTTAAGGCTTCACCATTATTCATATTTCATTTTATTAATATTATTATATTTTCTATCGCTTTCCTGCATATATTTATTTCAAATCCCTCTCTTTCAAGACTAATTTTATAGAGAAAAGTTGAAAGAAAACCTTTTAGTGTTAACATAATTGTTAGTTCGAAGTAAGATTAGTTTTCATTTAATCTTCTTTTAATATTTTGCCCATTAAAGTTCTTATTCTAATATAAGTTCTCATTAAGTACAGGATAAACCTTAACTTACAATCTAATATGGAATCTAATCTAATCATCTAATAAGAAATTATTTACAAAATATTTTCTTCAAGCACTAAATATATATTAAGATTTAAACACCATTCTCCAGATAGCGTTATAGACTTTTTTTACTCTTTTAGTATATCTTTACATTTTAGTGATAGGAAGAATAATATTTGATATTCAAGTTAAACCATTCTATGTGAAGAAAATATTTCAAATGAAACATTGCATTTCGGACGCCAAAACATTTAGTTGACATTTCCTTCAGTGGACACGCGTATAGACAAATATATAGAGTATATTTCCTTGTTTAAATTATAATAAATTATCTTTTAGTAAAAATACTATTTAAATTAATTAATCTCCATTTTAAACATAATAATTGGATTAAGATCTTATTTATTAGTATTCCAAACATGATCACTAAATATTTCTAATATTCATTTTTCAAATTCAATTAATATGTTCTTCAAATTCAATCGTATTCGATTTCTACCAATTGCATATTCTTAATTATCATATGCACAATTATCGGATGCATTTCAATCATTATAATAATATTTAAAGTATTAATAATATAAATATTAGCCATCAATTATGAAAAAATGTCTCATTATTTAATACAATTTTAATTGCAATATTAACTCCATTTACATTAAAAACACATTTATATAAAAAAAAATCACTACACTCCATGAAAAATTCTTTTGCTGTAAGATCTGATGAAATTTTCTGCCTGTATATGGCTTACCTTCTAGTCATATTTAATCTTCAAATATTGATTCAAAACTTACTTCCATTGTTCTTCAGCTGCATTCAATGCCATATACACAAAATATTCCTTTTTGAAAAATTTTTATCTATTGCTTATTGGAATAATGCTCTGTCCTCGCAATATTATACAAAATGAAAGAGAACACATATTTTTTTGCAAAACTGTAATTATAAATCATATAAACGAGAAATTGCATCCAAATTTTAAAGTATCCTGATTATGAAAATCCTTAATTAGAAGCTGTGGACCGATAATATTATAAGAAATATTATTGATGGCATCATATATTTTATAGACCAATGGTTTGTAAAATATCTTGTTGACTGCTAATATTGGATTGGATTCTTGTATGAATTACTTGTTTTCATCCGCGCAATTATTTTGTCACTCCTAAAACATGTATATTATAAGACTTTTTCCGCCATTTTAGGTATCTTATGAATGTGTTTCCTGCTTTGAAAAAACACACACAAAAGAAAGCTACATTATGTGTTAGAATGTAAACTGTCTCTATATTTCTCTATTTTCTTGGAATTTTCAACTTAAATTTTGAAAAGAAATTTAATATTCGCTTCAGATTTATGATCATTTTTATTTTAAAACTGAAAGCAGAACTTACCACCATTCCACGGCATTTCATAATTATTTAAAATGTCAATGTTTCATCTGTTTTTCAATTTATTCTTTTACTTTTAAATAAGCAAATCTAATGATTCAGTTATTTGAATATTAAACAGGAAATCGCGGTTTACTAACTTCAAATTAAAGCATCTTTTAGAACTAAATAGTTTGTTCATATTTGAATCTTGTTGAATGAATTTTTTGCCAGAAACTTTAGTAGGGTTCCAATGATGTTTATGGTTATAAAACTTATTTGTAAAGCATTCATTAAAAGTGTTCTTTGATAAATGAACAACATGGCGGCCGTTCTGTCTGGAAATATAGGAAAAATAAGAAGAATGAATTATTTTAAAAAAGAAAATGTTTTATTAATATTTAAAATTCTTTCATCACACAGAAAAATTAAATGGAATAATTCCTTCCTCCTCAATCCATGGTTCTTAAACAAATGAAAGAACTTATGAATTGTTTAAATAAACATGACAAAATATATTTAGAACAATATTGAAATGTATGATCTAAGCTGTGGTCAATATGTTTTGACTATCTTATATCATTTTCATATCACTCCTAACTGAAAAAATCGTTCTTTTTATTTAAAACTTCATTTCATTTTTCTGTTTTAATTACATTTAATTTTGAAATATTGTGTATTAAAAATCAAATACAATATAGCATAATAACAACGTTAACACATGTTTTTCAACTTTAGTTAATTCAATCTGAATTTCAGCTCCTATGAGTATCGTACGAAATTTAACAACAATCAGTATTGTATGTTTAAGCAAATTTCAATCTTTCAGTTAAACTTCCCTAGGTATATATGCCTGGACATACGCAAACTAATTTTCTAAACACTTGAATTACTCCTTTTAACGCACACTCATACTCATTTATATCTTTTTTAAATTAATTATTTTTTAATTTTGCAATGTTCGGTTTTATAAATGAAGAACTAGTTTTCTAAAAGCAAATATTAAATGATTCATTTTTGAAATAGAAAAGTATAATCAGAAGATGACAAATATTTTCAATCCTTTATTTCATATTTGAAAAATCAACAAAATATGTTCTCAAGATTGAAAGTTTGTAACGAATACTTCGGCTTAATTTTTTTCAAAAAATCATTTTGTAAAAAGTTTAATGGAAGAGTATTGGAAAATTTTACAAATGCTTGCTTTTAAATTCAATCTCGATTTAAGATTGAAATATTATTTTCGTAATATGCAGGTAATTGAAATATGTTTACATAGATATATTCCTTACGAAATTACCAAAATCTGACTTTTTTCCTTACTCATGTTCTATTATTTAAGTTCGAAAAAAGTTATTCAATTACTTTTCATAGGAATTTTAATTTGACGAATTAATTTCATAATATATTCTACACACATAGTTATAATTAGGTTTATATGTGTGCACAAAATTTCCGAGTGATATTCCTTCTGTAATTGCCTTCACAACAGTTTCATTTGAAACATTATCCTTCTGCAACTTTACTTCAATTCTGCCAGCTACAATCAGATAAAACAGTTATTAAATACATGTAAAGAAATTTTCCTTGTATGGATTTAATTTTGCAATACACATGGGCATTTCCCCTTTGTGCGTAAAAGAAATTTCTGATGTCATTGCTCTATCGAAATAGCAATATTACTCAGTGTACTTATTTCTCATTCTACGCTAAAACACAACATCATTCACTTTAAAATTGCTATTAGAACATTGAATTAAATAGTTATATTTCAATATATTGGTAAAAATAGCATTAGAATCCTCACTTATAATATTGCGCTTCATCTAGGAAATAATTATCATCATCTCTGGAGTAGAAAATGCATAGTACACACACACGATCTGTAAGTGAAGTTGTCTATCAAAAATTGATAGCGGTAAAATCCGAAAACCACTTACCCACCTGCAATTAACTGACAGAATCTTCAGATGGCATATCCTTTGTAATAATTGGACTTAAATGTAGTTAATTTTTCTATTCTCTACACAGTTCGAATAAACATCGCTTCAGAGGAAATGGGAATGTTTTGTCTTCCAGATAGAGCCATTATTATTTTATTTATCCTAAAATAACTTTCTCTATTTAGAGAGGAAAACTTGCCTAAGGCTCTTCTGCAGTCTTCAAAATGCGTTAAATTCCATTCTTAGTATAATATTAATAGCAAATAAGAACCAATCTAGAAAGACTTATGGACGTTCTTTTTTGTAAAAATAATTTTTATATTGTTGAATTTAATATTTATTTTTGCCGTATATGTAATTTTCAGAAAAGTGGGTTTCTCATTAATCTGATGTATATTTATTGGTGATGTATCTAGGGAAAACAATTTTCCTCTGATCTTCAAAATATCATTTTAAAAAGGATTTTGATCTTCTTAGCAAAAAATCTCGTGTTATTGATTCACAAGATGGGAAGATATTAATCTTCTATTTTAACTTTTTTTCTCCATCAGATTAACCGCGTATTTTTTAAAACTATCGTGGGATTAATTTTATCTATAGAAAGAAATATCCGTTTATGAAAGAATCGAATTAAGTTAAGACTAATTTGATGTATTGAAAAACATACTGGTTCTGAACTCTTAACATCTTATATTGACAACGAATGCATTTGAAGAATAACATTTTCTCTCATTTCAACAAACTATGCTTAATAAGGTAGGTATCAATTTAATATTCGTTATGTATAAGGAATTGCCGTTTCAAAAATTTTCATTTATGATATTTCGGTTGTTCTTTCAGAACAATTAACGTTCAGAACAATTAACGTTAACAGAACAATTAATTAATTTGACGTTCTATTTCTCTAACTTTTAAAAAATTATGCTTCTGTAACCCTTTAAGACCAGACACATATTTGCGGTCGCTGATGTTAGTACATTCCATTTAAAATTTAAAAACCAGTTCGATTAGTGTTCAGTCTTGATGTAATACTAATTTTATTTAGAAACGAACCTCCTAAAACTGAGGCACGGTTAAATGTGTAATCGACCCATGTGTTTACATAATCTTTCCAAACTCCAGGCAAAGACACTTGAACTGAACGCATTCAACGTTAAACAAGTTCGAATTTTTATGACCCTGAATCAAAAAAGCCGATTGGAGAATATCCCTGGTTCAGTTCACAGAACGTGGTCAACATCCTGTTCTGTCCGAATCTGTTTTAAATTTTCCTCTCTGTCCTACGAACCTACTTTGTAATTTTTTTAGCCAAATAACATAAAACAGTATAGTGTATGTTAATCAGAAGTAACATAAAACAAAAATATACAAATTGTATTCATGGATAACAAGCGCTAAGACAAGCTAATACTGAAATGATATTAAACTACAATAATTTGTTCAATATTTAAAAAACTGTTATAAATTGAATTAGCAGTTTGAAGAAGGGAATGAATCCAAAATCTGTGTTTCCAGAAAAAACAATCCAGCTTCTGTTATATTTTTCTTAACAAAACTATTATACGATTTTCTTTACATACGTACACTATTCTAGTATCTAGTACGGATCAATTGGACTATCCTTAACTCTTTACCCCGGCGTAGGGTTCTGCTTTTTTTTTTAACATGAAATTTAGACTTTTATAAACATAGCTGGGTCCTCTACTGACTTGTGAAAGTTTTCCACTATTGGTACTGATCACAGCTTTCGTTTTTGAATTCCTGCTTATCTTCAAATCTAGCTAAACATCCGAGACCGGCTTTCTTAGTCATTAAATGAAAATTACCTTAGAGCCCGAAACCGCCCAAACCGTCATTATAGGGTTAAAGAAATATAATGAAAATAAAAACCCTGAATGTCATCTGCTTAAAATTGATTATAAATCTGGATTAAAAATAGACGATTAAAATATTAGAAATATTTTTGTTTTCTCAAAACATTATTAATATAACGTATACAGCAAATTTCTATACTAGGGGAATGTGGTGTACCTTGGACATAAGTGTACCTTGAACCTATGCCGATTTTAGCGCCATCTGTATAGATGTATAGAAAATGTTATATGTATTTTGTACACTTGCCACCAGAGGTTCCAGTGTACCTGAACTTATTTGTCAAGGTGCTCATTTGAATGAATGAATCCTGAAAAAGGAAATTGACCCATCAAAAGTAATTTTTTCCTGTTGAATTTTGTGTTAATAGTTCCTAAACATACATAAATTACATTATAGTAAAATGCCTAACTTATAAAGCACAGTTTTAGCTATAATAACATGTGTTAGAAATTATGTTAAGTCTAACCTCAAGTTTGTAGTCAGCCATTTTCCATAAAATGGCCAAGTGGTGTACCTTGGTGCATGAACACTACATGGTCTACCACTTATGTTGTGGAAAAATGTGATGTAATGTGGAAGTTACCATATCCCGTGTTGACTGGAGGATCTGAAAGGCAGCTTCGGAAATCAACATTTGGAAATGACTTGTCTAATTACAATGTTGGTTAAACCTACTCATAGGAATGAAACTGTTGCTGTAATAATTTTATATTCGGTCTAATCTAAGACCTCATTAAGTAAAATTGCTCATTAACATTTTTCTGTAGCTAAAATACCAATAAATGTTTATGTTCAAACTATTCGGTTAGATTTTTAAATCTAGAAATAGCTGGTCCCAGGTACACTACCCATGGTGTACCTTGGTCCTATTTGCACTTTTTTAAAATTGTAAATAATGCACTGAAATATTTTTTTAAAAAATCTACAAAAAATATATGTTGTGTATAAAGGCCTAAAATATAAAAGAAAAATTGTTTTGTTACCTTTCTTTTAGGAATTATCCAATTAAAAATCAAAAAGTAAAAATGGAACTTAGGTACACCACCTTCCCCTACTCAAATTTGCTGAAAGCGTTATGTATAAAATGATCTCTGAAAATCATTACTACCTTCACTTTTCACCGTCATCTACAGTTGTTGCAGCAGTTTCTCTCAACAACACTTCTTCATAAAATGGTTTGTACTCACATGGAATGTATGCAACCTTCTTGCTTATATCCTGGATCTTTTTGCCCCGTATTGAAATTTTTGCATTGAAGTTGATCAATAAAATTAATCTAAAAATTGCTTTATTTGTTATGCATTACAAAATAATAAATGCGTTCTTACAGAGAGGCATACGGTCATTGCCTTTCATTACATGATAGTCAAAAATAATATTTGAGTGATCCTTCACTTTTAAATTGCCTCCATGATTGTGATTTACTATCTATTAGCCCCATTAAGAAAGTATCTTTTTCATGCTTAGACATCATCCAAACATAAAACAGAGTTTCTTCGCATCTAAATTTACACAAATATTATTGGTATTTGCAAGATAAACACCATTGCTATTTGACTTACTAAGTTCTATGACAACTTCCTAATACTTAATACTCTTCACCGCGAATTCTTTAACACTAAAAAGGCGGGAACGGTTTGATCGTAAATGAATTTCAAACGCTCATATTACCTTTCTCTATTCTTTGTTTCTTCTCCATGCATTGACATTTCCTAATTATTCATAAAGAAATTGTAAAATAAAAATTATTTATTTTTCTCGTTTTTATCGACACTATAAATATGTATAACTAGAAAGTATGACTGCGGTCATTTTGATATTTGAACAAACATCGCATCTTATGATATTTTCTACTCCATTTTTTGGTTTGTCTACTATGGTGTTATTTCTACTCCTGAGCAATTCTCAGCAATTTTGTGTGTGTTCTCGAAGCATTTGCTTTTTCAACGATAGATAGTCATTTCTTTTGATGTTCTTGGTTTCTAATCGTCATATATTTTCTCTCATGACATCGCGAAGAACCATTGGTAAAATAATGATATTAAAACATGAAATTTTACAAATGTTGCAAAATTTATATGAAACCGATTCTGGTTCTGATGAAAAATTTGTTTTAAGATGTCTGTATGGCCGACGATGAAAGTGAACCAACTACATCGGACTAATGTTTTACAGAAATTACACAAAACGATTTCTCTTCGGAATTTGAAAATAAAGAATATTCATCTATAAACATCGATTCCCAACACGCAAGTACTTATCGTGAAAAAAGCTGCAGACAAGGAAGAAGGGGTGTCAAATGCAAAGTAAAACAATTGATAAAAAGTCAAGAACCAACATCTCTCTCTCAAAATGAGCGCAATAAAAAGTAACAAAAGGTGAAACAGTGTAGACTACAGTTCCTTTTGATACTGTTTCCTTAGGAAGAATGAAAAAACACAAAGTGTTTAAAGAAATACCTGGACCAAGCTCATATGCCATTAGGCATGCCACACTTGGGAATTTTACAAGTGCCTGGAGACTTTTCATAAACGAAAACATTTTGCAAATCATAAAACATTGTACAGAAACGGAAGTTCCCTGACGTTTACAAGACCCTCAATGGTATCTTCAGACAAGTGTTCCTTAAACATCGATAGACTATAGAAGTCAAGTCGATAGTAGTGGCTTTCGGAACTATCGACTGAAACGATCGATAGTATCGACTTTCTCAAACTATCGATACTATCAATATAATATCTATAGTTTTCTCCCGGGCAATACTATCGATAAGCGCATTTGCAGTCGATAGTTTTAAACTATCGACTGGAATTATCAGTATCGATAGTTTCTAAACTATCGATTGGAAGAACACCTATCGATAGTATCGCCGGAGAGAAAACTATCGATAATATCAATAATTTTATCGATATTATTAATCGATAGTTTAGGAACACTATCGACTGCACTATCGACAGCTGAACAATTGATGTTTAAGGAACACTACTTTAGACGAATTAGACGCTTTTATTTACTTATAGTATGCTCGTGGTGTTTTCATTTGTCAAGGTATTTCAGTAGACAATTTGTGGTGCACGACTTGGGGCCTAAAATTTTTTCATGAAACGATGACTGGCGATTCAACTGAAACGATTCAAGGAAATCATGAAATATTTGCTGTTTGATCTGAAGTCAACAGAATTCGAAAGACTTTGAATGAATCGATTTGCTCGAGAACCAGAGATCTGAAACACTTTTATTGAAAATTATTTACTTTGTTATAAAGCAAGCGAAAACATAACTGTAGATGACAATTAATCTCCAGTAAGGCAAGTTGCCCATTTGCACAATATAAACCTCAAAAACCGGATGAATTCAGGATTAAATTTTCACTAGCAGCTAGTTTTCAGTCAAATCATTTGTTGAATGCCTTTCCATACTTACGAAGGAATGAAAGTAGACCCCTTGATAAAACCGTTGGAGAACATGCATTATGCCGCTTGGCATAGCCATGCCATAATACTGGAAGAAATATTACAATTGGCATTTTTTCACATTGTTAAAATTAGCCCAAACATTACGAAGTAAAGGACTTAGTCCCATTGACACTGGAAAACGCGCAAGGAAAGAAGTACCCGAATCATTCAAGCTCAGAAAGCGAGAACTGTATTCAAGCAAAGTTCTCAAGTATGACAATATTACTATGAACGAATACCATTGAAAGAAAAACAAAAATTTTCTATTGAGAAGCACTTGACATTCTACACTGGAAGTTGAAGGCAATTAAAAGAAGACGATAATAACTAGATTGAAAAGGGCGTTGATGTACTTGATCAGATAGCAAGAAAGTATTCAATTAAATCCACTTCCCGACGATGGCAGGTAGAAGTTTTCTTCAAATATCCTCGACTTATCTGCTAAAAAATAAGAGTAAAAATACGACTTCAAATAAAATATGAGCTCCCAGAAATAAACGAAAAATGTTGCATAAGTACAAGGAAATCATATAAACACCATCACTTTTTAAATGGCTTAAGAAATCTTACGCTAATAAAACTTTCATTGCAAATTAATCTGTATAAGTTTATTTAGTAGAATTTATTAAAAATTAAAAAAATTACTGACAAAAGAACAAATCATAAATATTCAACTAAAACCTGCTAAACAAAGGAATTCCATGGAACTTTTTTTAATCATTTCTACATATTTACGCAAAGAAAGGCTTTTTCTTCAATACTGCATGAACATATTTTTTATTTCTTTCTTACCAAAATTATCACAATTAGCTTAATTATTTCTTCATAAAATCTTGCATGTAATTAGCGAATTATCAAATCTACTCTCTATTGATTAAGATCTGGAGCAGAAAAAAAATTAATTTCTTGCAATTACTACTACGATTGAATTCCATTAGTATTACTTTTATTATGTCTTTTCTTCAATTTGCACTCAGAAACCAATTAAAACTCTGTGATTCATGAATTATAAATGATTGAAATTTAAAACCGGAAACTTTGCTACTCATTTATTTAATTTATTCTTCGAGGAATTTTTTTAGTTTAATTTGAAAAACATTTAATGTTAATACATAATTTTATTTAATACGATTACTTTTTATTTTGTTTTTATATGATTCAGTTGGTTATCATAAATGATTGAGTGGATTTTGATATTTTCTATCTTGTAAATCCTGAAATTGTTTGTAATGTATCTACTCTTGTTTCAGAGACTCTTGTGAGGAATTACAATAGCCTTCACACTACAGGTTGTGGTCATTTCCTCGAGCCCATGCAACTTTCATAAAATTTATGAAGTAGTTGGTAACACAGATTTTTCCCTTTCATTTTTCGGATGGAATTTATATATGCACTCTAGCTGCCCTTGGCGACCAGCTTGTTCGTCCGGAATAATGGCTTTCCTGATTATTAAGTAATTACTGCGGGATTAACACGGAATTTGAGGTCGCTTAGCGCTGCTCTTGTGTGACCACCTATTTTCAGTGGCGTAGCGAGGTCTGGTGGCACCCTTTGGGGAGTTTAAACTTGTCACCCCCATGTCCACCATAATATCAAATGAAATTTATTAAGAAAGCAATTTTTTTATTCGATTGGTTAAGTAAAGAGGGCATAAGGTTAATTATTTTGTAAACATTTTTTTATGAATTAAACGAAATTAAATTACCATTTTATTAATAAGCCAGTTTAATGAACAATGTAAGAAATTGTTTCTCATAGTGATCGTACTTTGTGCATAACTTTATTATTATCATAATACAATTTAATCAAAACTCAATTTTTTACAAGTTTCATTCTCTAGGCTCTCATCCAACAAACTGAACGTCAACATGATGCTTAGAATCTCTTCTTTCTAACGTAATGTTCGGCAAATTTTGAAATTGCGACATCAGAAATGATACCTTTAGTTATACTATTTTCAATTGACAAAATGGATAAGCTAGAGTGTCGTGCTCGGTTCATAGTGGATCTGAGATAAGTCTTAATTAGTTTGAGTTTCGAAAAACTCCTCTCCCGTAATGCAATAGAATCGCATAAAGTTAAGAAAATCTTAATGCTAAAATCAGATTGGGTAAAGAGATGAATCTTAAGGAAGTCCAACCAAGAGACTACATTTGGAACTTTGGCGGCTTTTAGAAATCTTCTCAGACGTGGAATTTCTGCAAGGATACCATCTGCAGAAAGCTCATTGTAATTTTCAACCGAAAATATATACTTGGAAAGTTCAGTTTTCGAGGTTTCTAACAGATTGCTGGGTTCTAAAGCTGGGAATTGACGATCACGCAGTTCTAGATTCCTTATAGGAAGTTTACCTATTGCAATGGTTCTCATGACACGACATCCGGAAATTTTCTGCAGATCTTCACAGATCATGACCCTTAGAACCCAAAACCACATTTCGTTAAAAAGTTATATATAATTAATACATATAATTTAACATTTTCCTAATTTTAAAAAACGCTACTCACAATTTAATTTGTAAAGCTCTACTTAAGCTCTAACACACAATTAACTGTCACTTTAGCTGGCTGAAATCCAGTTTCAACTTCTCTAACGATCGGGAATTCCCCTCTTTTACAATGCTTCTTAATCTCGCTGGGATGGTGCAACTTCCTCTTTTCAAAATCATTTATACCAGACGCCCGTTTCAACGTGGCTTGTTTCTTTGTCGCCGGTGACTGCGCTTTGCGTCTATATTTTAAATCATGGCCTGATATTCCTCAGAAATATTTAAAACCAGCTGAAACTTATGAAATAAATTAAATAAAGTGATTTGGACTTCAGCGACTGCCTGTTTACGAAGATGTCTACTCTACGCTGCACATGATGAAATATATATATATATATATATATATATATATATATATATATATATATATATGTATATATACACAAACAATCAAAATTCAAGTTAGATCTTCAATATAAACACTTATTAAATTAATAATTAAAATTAAAAATAAAATAATGTTACTTTATTAATAATCATACAATTAAATACAAAAAGACAGATTATAAACTAGTGTATTAATACTAGTTAGATTATTATTACTATGAAAAAGATAACCCAGAATTGGAATTCCAACAATCAAATGCTTATCAGCCTTGGAAACTGATATGTACCATTAATCCGAATTTAAAGGCGCCAACCCTCTGCGAAAGCCAATTGTTGGAAAAAACAAATAGTATGGGAGTAAATCTCCAAAATATTTCAAGCTAAGAAACGTGAAAATATAACAAAATGTTTACCAATTCATAGTCTTAGCTATTGTAATGACATAAGCTTTATACAAAATATAGTTCCGCATTTAAAGTGAAAATATTATTACTAAATTAGTTTATAGATACTATACTAATCATCATTAAAAAATTAAACTATAAAATTGAAATTAAACTCATTATAATAATATATATTAATATGGAAATATACTTAAAATTAAATGATGCAATCTTATTTTATAATTAGTAGCGCCATCTGCCTATGTAGTGAAATACATACATATTTGTAATTCCATAAAAACGATCATTTCAAAATAAATAAATCTAAAAGACTATAAACTTAAAGGTGTTAAAAACTTTTTATTAACATAAGCAAACATGAAAGTAATAGGAAATCCATATCTCAAAGCATTTTTAATAAGTATCAATATATGATCTCTGTTTCATTTTGTCGGAAATTAAAATAGTGCTTCTATGAATATAATTCAGGACGATGTTTCTATAAATTTGAATACTGATATTGCTGTTGCAAAAGGGAAGCCTATTTATATTAAACGAATTTTTTTCTTTTATCATAAATCTCAGTGCTTAATTTATTTTATCAACTATTTTAATTTCAAGATCTTGAAAATCTTTGGAATAAAAACCTTCATTAGTTTTAAGTAAAATCAAATACTCTAGATAAAAGTCAATATGTTGTGTGTATTCTTTTACTATTAAAAATATTTATGAATCATCAATATACCTATACATGATATAAGAATTATTGTAATTAATTTCTTTTTCATAATAGTCTAAATATAAATTAGCTAGAGCATTACTTTCTGGTCTACCTTGTGGAATACCTTTGATTTGTTGGTATAATTTATTGTCAAATCTAATATAATTTTCTTTTAATATAACTTCTATTAATGTTTTATATTTTTTAATATTAACCAATTTATTTACGCTAAAATCTTCATAAATCTGTAATAAAATTTTCATCAAATCTTTGTTATCTATGCTATTGAATAAATCTTGAAAACCATAAGTATGCGCAGAGTAAACATTAATATCTTTAAAACTCTTTATAATTTCAAAGCTATTATTAATAATAACTGTATTATTATGTTCTTTTAATTTTTTAATAATCTCTTACAGATATTTTTGTAATAATTTACCTGTTTTCTTTATATAATTATAACTACCATTCTTTTCACTTCTAAATTTGATAAGATTTTTATGAAATTTTGGTGTAAGAAAAATACGGGTATAGTTCACTTTCTCACAATAAATATTTAATTTCTTATGAAAAGTTTTAATTCTATTGTCTATTTCTTTTATAATATAATTAGTTTCAATATATGCATCATTATTAAGAATATGTTCTTTAAGCTTCTTACACACGATAGCATAATTGTTAGGTACTTTGTCAACATAAACTATAACAAATTCCTTCCGCAGATCTTCTATCTGTGTTTTTATATCTTTGTATCTTGTTCAATCAATTGTTTTAAAGTTGGTTTCATACAAATCATTCAAAACATTATGTTTATACTCCTCAAAAGCTTCTAGGGGCATACTATATTTTATTGCCATTTTCAATATAAATTTATCTATATCTTTTTTTAGTTGTGTTATAATACTCCCATTACTATTAGATATAATCATTCTATGTTTTGTTCCTTTTTCATTAGTTCTCTTAATATACTATTATTTACTATATTTAAGTCACATGTAATAACATGCCCATGCTTTTTATCTATACAGTTGTTATATACATAACATATGCAATTGTCAATATTATTACTTCCAATAATTTTATTGTAGTTAAATATCAATCTTCCAAGTTGTTTATTGCATTTAAATATATATATATATATATATATATAGCCAAAACTATCCGGAAATTTCAGATTTTCCCATTTTTTAGAAATTCTACGGAAAGGATGAACTGAATGCCCTTACACTTCGACCATATGAAGAATATACTGTAACTCACACTTTACATTGAAGATTCGGTACTGAGGGCAATTAGGTGAACGATTACAAGCTGATGAAGACAAAAAACTTTTTCGCCCACCCAGCTTCACAGAACACTGATAACAAGATGAAAGTTTTCAAAATAGTTATGTTTCATGTGCATAATATTTACAGGAAATTTCGTAAACTCAGCACAAATATTTGGAAGATTTAAAAGTTTTCTTTAAAAATCACAAATTTTCCCGCCTGTTTTTTGCTTATAACATGCAGAGTTTTCTGTTATATTAAACGGAACTTACAAAAAATAACAATATGTTAGAGAAGCATTTTGTAAAATTTTGAATATTACAGGAAATATGAGCATTTTTAGTTAATAAGGTTTTACTGCGTTTGCGCAAAACATAGAGTAATTTTTCTTTCACAACTTTAAGGCCAGATATATAGTACAACTTATATAAAAAAATCAGTTCAATATCATTAGTATTCAGAATGGTATAGGCATTACAGTGATCAGAATTTTATCTCTTATCGAAGAGAAGCTAAAAGATAACTGATTTCACAAAAATTAATATTTTTTAAACTTATATCTTTGAATAGTTTTATTGAGTAGTATAGTGGTTAGAAATTTGGTAAGTACCTGTAACATTTGTAACGAAAAAAAATTATATTTGTGAAATTATTAAAATATTTTAAGAAAAGAAATTAATTAGATAAAAAAATCGTTTGGCCATAAAAGAAATATATTTAAAAATATTGTTTGACCGCAAAATTGTAACAATATGTAAAGTGCTAATAATATAATTAAAGTAAATAAAATTTTTGGTATTTATAGGGCTTAATTAGCTGGAATTTAAGTTATGCACTCAATTGACAAGTAATGTAAAGTTTGAGTTACAGTATATTCTTCATATGGTCGAAGTGTAAGGGCACTCAGTTAATCCTTTCCGGAGAAATTCTAAAAAATGTGATAATCTGAAAGTGTTCGGATACTTTTGACCATATAGTGTGTATAAAATTCAAATTAGGCGAATTTTTTCCTCATCATAACAAACAACTTTTGTACTGAAACTTTTTTGATAGCTACAATTGCTTAGAAGTTATGAGCTAAAAAGCCATTTTCAATCCCTCCCCCAACTTATCATTTCCCAATAACTCTGTTACGAATAAGGATAAAAAAAATTGAATTAGATGGAATTATCACATTATCACATCGAACAATTTTATATTAAAAGTTTTTTGTCATCTAGAATTGCTTAAAAGTTATGAGCTGAAAAACGATGTTCAGTTCCCTCCCCAATTTATCTTTTAACCATAGCTCCGTTACGATTAAAGATAGAAAGAAAATTTCAAATCGGTCAGTCATCATCTTATCATAACAAACTATTCTCATATTGAAAATTTTTTGACAGCAAGAATTACTTAGAAGTTATGAGCTCCCATCAGCCGCATTCACTTCCACTATTTATACGGTAAACAAGCTGATATACCTGGCTTTAAAGTGCTTTCATGTCCAATATTTTTAATGTGAAATTCTATTGTATAAAAATTATGAGGCGCAAATTCATTTTCTAAACTGAAACGTTTTCAATTAAAATGAGAATATCAATTGAACCAAATGATTTTTAGAAACAGTCGTTTCCTCCATAAATTATCATTTGTTATATGAAAATATTTATTTTCTGCTTTTTTTGTTTACATTAACCATGCCTGTACTTCGTATATACGGTGTAATACTAAGTCATTGGATCTTCATAGCGGAAGTCCAACATACAAGCAGATCAAGTCAAGGTTTTCAATGCAAGTAAACAAACCAGAAAACTCGTCCATAGGTACTTCTTTTTTTTTGTGAACTAAAGTAAAAGAAAAGTTTTAATGGATATTTTGAAACAATTAAATTAACTAGTTAATTATTCATTAATTTAAAGCCTGAAAATAAATCATATCATCAGTTTGTTCCGATATAAATTGTTAATCGTCTACTTTTAAAATTTTCTTTTAGCATTTGTCGAGAATTCTTTTAATGTATCCTGGCAACAGATTTTCGTATTATTCTTGTTATTCAACATTAAAGAATATTGTTACGAAATCTGTAGGAAATTAACTTTGCAAAACATATTAAAATGAGGGAAACAAATTGTAGGGAAATGAAATTTTTGTCACTGAAAAATTAATTTTTTAAAATTTAATATGGTGTAAAAATAGTTTCGTCAGATAATAATTTCTGCAAAGATATCGCGGAAAACAGCCTTACTTAATTTTTAATTAACTGAAATTTTAAGTAACTTTTGGGCTTTGAAAAGTTGAAGGTGACTTTTCTCTTGTCTTAAATAAAAAGTGTGGAAAGTTTGGTTGAAATCAGTCCAGTGGTTTAGGAGGATATGTGGAACATACATACACAGCCACAACTTTTATTTAAATTAAGATAATTATAAGATTAAGATTGCTGTCAAATACTATGAGAAATAAAAAAGGTTTTAGTGAAGATTTCGTCACAATTAATTAAATATTTAATTTTAATTAAGTAAATAGTTAATGTTAATTAATCAAACAGTTAATTTTAAAAGTTAAGTTAATAATTAATTAATTTGACAGATTACTTTAATTTGATATTTAACTAAACATGGCGCACCAAGAGTTGTTTAATTAACTTAATATAAAATAGCCAAAAAGATAGATATTTAAATAAGAGTTCCCTTTATCCTTTTTTTATATTGAAAAATATCTCATTAACTTTAAATTTGTTTCGGGGTTTTCTGCCTGAGTATTTGCTTTTAACTGTCGATGGATATTTAAATGTACTGTTCAAAATGGCTGCATTCATTTCCTATGCTTTAAAGACACGTATTAAATTTGCTACTCACAATGTTTAAAAATTTTTATTGTCTTATGTGTTATAAATTTATTAACTATTATCTCTGTAAGCAGGGAATTTTCTAAATGAGCCCATTCTAGTAGTGTTTAAATGTCACGTGATTTTAATTTTACCAGATGGCAAAGTTGTTTTCGTACAATTATATTGTAACCTAGATTAAATAAATTAATTTTTAAATTTACAGTCCTTCTTCATTCGTATCAATTGTCAAATTCTTGTCACTGTTTCAGATAGGCTGGCTTAATGTCATCTAGAAGATATTGGCACTCTGGGATGTTTATGTCTTTATCAGTCCTACCTGTTGAATGATTATGTGTTGGGATATAAATAAGTCTTGACCAATGTACTGACCACTAAATCTAGCATAACCTTTAGAGTAGAATGATAAAACCTTGATATAGTAAAAAAAATTAAATGTCATGAGAACAGAATCACTACGAAAATATTGCAATGTGTGCAAACAACAAAGTCATTTTCTATGTCTGTGTCGATCGATATGTAATATTTCATTACTTTTGTAAACATTAACGTAAAGGAATGTACCTTTGCCTTACAGCTTGCCGAAAGGAATTTTTTTTTTCTGACAGTTATTCTTTTTACTACGGGAATGCCCATCTTTTCAAATGTGTCTTTTGCAGTACTCTTTTGTCTTTTTTGTAGTACTTTCTCAACAATTTCTTTTGTCGTTTAAAAAGACCTCTAGTCTTCTCATCTTGATAACAGACTTTTCAAAGCTTATTCGAAGATTCTGCAAAAGTTTGAACGTGGTTGACTTTTTAAAGACATTATTCCATAAACACAAAAAGCACAAAAAAGAGAAGCCATCCTAAAGGTTTATGGTCGGTTGGAAAGCGAAAAATATCTACCCACCCCACTGTCTAAAACGCTTCACGCCGACTATATTATTAGAATATTCGGCTTAAAATTATCATCTGGGTCCACAGAACGATTTGGGAAGACGACATTTGTGGCAGGAATAAGACAATGAGTCACAGCACCGGCTGTTTATTTGCCTGAGCACCAGCACAGTTTAAAAGAAACGAGACAGAACGCCCTCTCCCCCCACGCACCACACAATAATACTAAATCATTACAGCATCATATTGTTCTCCGGCAATGTGCTGCAATTACAGATTGTTAAAACGCATGTAAATTATTTGACATATTATTTTATGTAATATAAAGGAGCATTAATAAAACAAAATCCACAGAGCTGGCACCCGGTGCAGGCCGCATCAACGACACCCGCCTGTTTTAAGTAAAAAAAGGCTTTTGGAGCAGATTGATACAAATGACTCCGGGGCACATTGATAAGCGTCTTCTGTGTGTAGCACTGCGCATACTTTGCAAAATCGTCTTCAGAAACGGTAAAAACGTAAAAATGAACCATCTGAGAGAAGACGCAATTAAATATTTGTTTAAACAATGAAAACTGTTTAAATTTCACTGTGAAAATGAAAAGTATTGTTGCAAAAATATTTACGAATTTATTAAAATTGGAGAAAAAAAATTGTACGTAAACTTATTTAATATCCTCGAAACGATATTGTTTTGCATTTTCAGATGATGTGAAAATTATTTTTGTGCTATATTATTTTCGTAAGTCGTTAAGGAATAATGCGAAAATTTTCCTTAATTTGTAATTATTTAAAATTTCCGAAAACGGCTTCGAAGTACACATTCGCTTTCCCAAAGTATTTTTAAATACACATTCTCCTTTATTATTTGTACAGATAAATTATTATCTGAGGCATTATTGTTTCATTTTTCCAGTCTCGTTAAAAATGTTGAATTTTGATTGAAATAAAAGTTTGTTACTTTGTTAAACTTGTAATCCTTGATTTGGAATGCAAAGTTTATTGGTAAAATAAATTTTGCTTTGATCCCACAACTATTAATCATCATTATTTTTGATATTTTCGTGTGTATCAATGTACCCATAGTATGCGGCAGATTGATACAAATCCATTTTTAGGATAAAAGTATGATATGTATTTTATTATGTCATTTATGACCAAAACTCGATTGAAATACAATATTAGATTAACAAATTAATAAATATAGCGTATTAATTTTAATTATTACAGTTCGTAAAATCATTTTTTATCTTTCCAAAGAAAAATGTATCGATGTTCCCGCATATCCCCTAACTGTCAGAATTTTGAAAATAATACATTTTGTGAAGAGTAAATATTTCTTTTCATTTTTTTGTCTGTCAAAACATCTAAAAGGAAAATAACCCGAGTTATAATGAAATTAAAAATTTGCTGTCAGAAAGTAAAATAATCAATATCATTTTTGATAACGAAAAGTCGTCTTTAATGGCTTCATACATTAATCCGAAATCAAATACCATTAGTGTTGCCATATGATTATATTAGATGTAGAAATATTTCATAAAATTGTGAAAATGATTCCTAGTATATATGTATTTTAATTGAAGCATATCCGATACTTTTTAATCAATCGTCTCGTGCGACAGTAATTTGTATGAAACATAAAACTTAGACTTGCGTGTAATGAATAATGTCACTAATCTAGTAGGAATGACATCAGTGCAAAACTTTGAAAAACACAGAATTACATTTAAACAACGAGAAGTGGCAAAGCATAAAAATATATTTTTAAAAATTTGTTAAAATTAGGAAAAACATCGTCACGCCTTAAATATGGTTCCATTAAAAAAGTAATTTCTTTAGCTTTAAAACGATGTGAACATCGTTCTTGAGCGATAATCGTTCCGGAAGATATCGCGTTAAAACGTCAAAATTTTGCTTAATTATTAATTAACTAGAAAAATAACCCTTCATGGTATGACGGGTGCAAATTGTCTCTTCATTCGAGTGATTTCCGTGAAATTTGACGTGTTTAAGTAGATATATATGCGAGAGAAATGTTTTACATTGATTGAAAACAAATAAAATAAGCATATGTTTTATGACAGGAAATATATATTTTTTATTTACATATTTCGTTATTCAAAAAACCTTTTGGTCTAAAAAAATCCCTTTTCGGCAAGCTTGAAGGCAAATGTAGATTCCTTTACGTTAATGTTACAAAAGTCATGAAATATTACATATTGATCAATACAGACATAGCCAATGACTTTATTGTTTCTACACATTGCAGTATTTACGCTGTCATTCTGTTTTCATGTCATTTGATTTTTTGCTATATCAAGGTTTTATCATTCCATTTTTCATTCCAAAAAGTTATGATAGATTTATCGGTCAGTACACTGGTCAATTTTTTTATATCTCAACACATAATCATTCAACAGGTAGGAATCATAAAGAAATAAACATCTCAGCAGTGCAAATATCTCCTAGATAACATTAAGACAGCCTATCTCAAACAGTAGCAAGAAATTGACTCTTGGCACGAATGAAGAAGGACTCTAGATTTAAAAATTTATTTATTTAATCTAGGTTACAATATAATTGTGCGGACATTAAATTGTCATATGGTAAAACCACATGGCATGATACACTTAAACACTACTAAAATGGGCTCATTTAGAGAACTCCCTGTGTGGTTACAGAGATAATAGTCACTAAATTCTTAACATAAAAGAGAATAAAAATTATTAAACATTGTGAATGGCAAATTGAATACGTGTTTTTAAAGCATAGGATTATGAATGCAGCCAATTTGAACAGCAAATTTAATACTTGGCTACTTATATTGATACTTGGCTACTTTATATTGATTTTATTAAACAAATCATGGTCCCGCCATGTTTAGTTAAATATCAAATTAAAGTTTTCTGTCAAAAAAACCTATTATCAAATTAACTATTAAAATTATTTGATTAATTAAAATTAACTATCTACTTAATTAAAGTTAAAAAATTAATTGTTACAAAACTCCACTAAAACCTTTTTTATGGCTTATGCTATATGCCAGCAATCTTTATGTTATGATTATCTAATAATTATATTAATTTAAATAAAAGTCTCTGTGGCTATGTATGTATGTTCCACATCTCCTCCTAAACCACTGGACTGATCTCAATCAAACTTTACAAACTCTTTATTTAAGAAAAGAGAAAGATCACATTCAACTTTTCAAAGCCTAAAAGATGCTTAAAATTTCACTTAATTAAAAATTAAGCAAGGCGTTTTTCCGCAATGTCTTTCATTTCCATAAATTTGTTTCTCTCATTTTAATATTTTTTTCAAAATTAATTTTAAAATGAATTCGTAACAATATTCTTGTTGATCAAAAATAATACGAAGAACTGTTTCCAGAAGGAAGAATGCTAAAAGAAAATTTTAAAAGTACACGATTTAACAATTTATATCGGTACCAGCTATTGATTTATTTTCACGCTTTAAATTAATGAATAATTAAATAGTTAATTTAATTGTATCAAAATATTCATTAAAACCTTTCATTGACTTTAGTAATTGTTAACAAAATTTGAAGTACCTATTTAACAAATAATAACGTATGAAGAAAACGAATGTTTTTAAAAATCGTCTGGTTCAATTGATATTCTCATTTTAATTAAAAGTGTTTTAGATCAGAAAAGTAATTTGTGTATTATAATATTTATACAATAGTAATTTTTACATTAAAAATATTAAACATGAAAACATTTTAATCCGGAGCAAAGCCAGGTATATCAATTAACAGTTATAATTAACAAAGATATTAACTATAAATTATAATTGAATTAATTAGTCATAAATTAATTATATATTATACCGTATAAAAAGTGAAGGTGAATGCGGTTGATGGGAACTCATAACTTCTAAACAATTCTTGCTGTCAAAAAACTTTCAGTATAAAAGTAGTTTGTTATGATATGGTGATAATTACCCTAATTGAAATTTTCTTTCTCTCTTCAATCTTAACGAAGCTATGGGGAAATTATAAATTGGGGGGGAGGTATTGAATATCGCTTTTCAGCTCATAACTTATAAGCAATTCTAGCAGACAAAAAACTTTTAGTATAAAAGTTGTTCGTTATCATAAGGTGATAATTCGCCTAATTGAAATTTTTTTTTTCTATCTTTAGTCGTAACAGAGCTGTGGGGAAATGATAAGTTGGGAAGGGGATTGAAAATGGCTTTTTAGCTCATAACTTCTAAGAAATTGTGGCTATCAAAAAAGTTTCAATACAAAAGTTGTTTGTTGTGATAAGGCGATAATTCGCCTAATTTGAATTTTCTTTCTGTCTTGAATCGTAAGGGAATTATGGGAATATGAAATTTTCAGTCCCCCTCCATTTCCACCCCCTTTGAGCTGGTTAGCCCATCTGCGAACTCGGCCAAGATTTTCACTCTCCTTACAACATATCCGTCGCCAGTTAAAATCTAATCAAAATTACTCTAGTTATCGTGTTTACAAAATAACACGGGCCAAAGCGTTATGCATATACTTCTCTACTACTAATAATAAGGAAAAGAACATTTTGCCCTCTATTCTCATAAGTATTGGAGCTGCATAAATGAAAGAGGGTGGAAGAAACTGCAAATGACGAGAGCTTTCCAACGAGGGGTAACATGCATAGGTTAAAACGTAAATTAAGTTAGGAGGAGAGAAGGGGAAGGGTGGGAAAATCACTTTTCTGCTCATAACTTCTAAGAAATTGCAGCTATCGAAAAAGTTTAAATGCAAAAATTGTTCGTTTTGATAAGGCAATAATTCGCCTATTTTGAATTTTCTTTCCCCCACCATTTCCACCCCCTTTGATCTGGATAGCCATCTACGAACTCGACCGAGATTTTCAGTATCTTTCATATCCCAACTGGTTAAATTTACATCAAAAATTACTCCAGTTATCGTGTTCAAAGATGACATGGGAAAAAGCGTTATATATATATATATATATATAACTTTTAACGAAGGTGGTTTTGGGTTCTAGGTCATGATCGGTGAAGATCTGCAGAAATTTTCCGACAGTCGTGTCACATGAGAACCATTGCAATAGAGTAGAGTTCCTATAAAGAATCTACCTAGTTTCAAAACAAAGCACTTCTCTGCTTGTCAAACGTTGCCAAAAAATATTATCAAATTATATCATCACGATTGCAATAAATAATGAGATGCATCGTGGAGTCCAAACTATATCACGCGCATGATATACCACTGACGTAATTTACTACTTTCTATTGAAAAACGGAAATCAATTTGAAATATATGATTAACGTAATTTAAAATTTCTCAGGAACTATTGATCATAGCGAGATACATTTTATATCAATCTATAGAAAATTTTAATTCACTATTTTAGAGCTTTTAAAAGTTGAAATTATAACAACAATTACTCTTTTAAATTTAAAATTGCTAAAATTTTGGTTCTCTAACAATGAAACAATGCCTTTTAACGTCTCACAGTGCTATGGAGCGAGTTTTATTGTTGGTGACGCCAGAGCGTTACCGTGAGATCTAGGATATTGTATTGGTAATTGATATTTTAATTAATTCTTAGACTTTAGAAAGTTTGCTGCGACCTTCCGCTTGTGTCTCGAAGGTTACGTGTGCCGTATTCCATCAAGATCGGACACAGACTGTGGATTTGTTTAGAAGATATACACACAAATACAAACTTTCATCTTCATATATAATCTGAAAAATGTACATAAAATCATATATAAGCACTGGATAGAGTTGATGTTATCCCTTATATTCAGTTGTGAAATATATAAGTACAAACAATAATCTTTCATTGTCTATCTGAACTGCGGTAAAGTATTGATTACCAAATACTCAGGGTGCCCTCTAATATCCCTTACACGCTATCCCCTTTTATTTCAGAAAGACTGTAGCTATAGTCCGAAAAGTGGAATCTAGGTATAGAAAAGTGTCTATGAGCTATGCTATAAGACTACTTACAGTACTACCTTGCGATGAACTGGGAAATCAGCATTCCTATTTCTAGAACGGAAAGATATACGGAAAAACTTGCCAATTACAAAGTTTCAGAACATCGTCGATTTAGTAAAAAGAGACACCTCGTGGTCATTAATTCTAAGAACAGAACTCTTAAAACTTCAATTCTTTGTTCTCGATTTCCAAATCTGTGAAGTAGAAAAAAATAAATATTTATCAAGAGAAACCTTTATTTTTGGTTTCGAATCTAGTCTCCGTCAACTATAATACATATTTGGAACCTTATTGGAACTTAAGTTGCACAATTTTTAGGATATTAGGTATTACACTGGCACAAGTGTTAGTGATACGTATTAGAACGTCCTGTAGTGTTGGTGAAAAGTTCTCATACACCTGGTGTTCGAGGTATCCTCACGAGACAAAGTCCATTGGGGTAATTTTTGTTCCAAAAAATGGCTTTCCAAGTTTTCTGACGTCACAGTTTCCGAAATTGTGAACGAACAAATGTACTTTTTAAGTGTTCTATTCCCATTATGGATGTGTATAAACTGTATTTATTTACTAAATCGATGATGTCCTACAAATTTGAATTTCACTTTTTTTACCTTATATCCAAACCGTTTTTGAGATAGGAACGGTAATTGCGCAGGTTTCGACTCGATGGTACTATATGTGGTCTCTTGTTGTAGCGCCTAACCAATTTATTGCACCTGGTCACCACTTTTATGACTATAACTGCAGTCGTTCTGAAATTAAAAGGGGGATATAAGGGACTTTAATAGTCGCCATGTATATATAGTTAGCGTAGATTCATAAATTTCATTTACTACAGATAGTTTTTATTTATTTCTTATTGATTGTTATATTTTATTATTTAATATTTTATTCCATTATTTTTACTTATTTATTGATAATTTATATTTGGTTTGATATCCAGACATTCATATTCAACAAAACATTTGTATGTCAAAAGATTAACTTCTATTTTCTTCCTGTTTTCTGTTGTTCGCTTACCAAATATTTTTTCCATATTTTCTCCACACCTGAGAACAATAACTATAGAGCCAATGTCTTTTTACTGAGCCAATATATTCCACAGTGAACATGAATTCCCTAGAAGGCTGCGATGACAAAGAAAGTGTTTATCATCAAATCTAACCAAGCCAACATAATGTTATAGATGACATAACGTAGTAAATTCATCTTTATTATTGTGATCGAGTCTCTGTTTCGTATTTTGGGAGCATTATAATAAGACAGACTGTCTATGATAAGCATGATGTATTTTAATACTTTTCCAAGAATGTTTTCATGAATATTTTCTTTCACTTCTATTTTCCTTTAAAAGTCATTCATAAAAAAATCTTATAGCCTATTTTTGAATGTTTCCTCTTGAATTGAGCATTTAAATACAAAGCACAATTTTTCTTTCAAATTATGAACAACGGCTATATTTAGGGATTAAATGTCTAAAAAGTGACATCAAATTATCCTTTAATTGTGTTTTTCTATTTAAATTTGTTTCATGTTGAAAAAAAACGTTATTTTAATGACATCCATTTTCTTTGCCATCATTAATGATCATTCTTTCCCCTCATTTACGATGATTACTCACATAAAGAGTTTTGATACATGATACGTACACGGGGATTGCGGGAACAATTATACACCTTTTTGGAAAGCTAAGAAAGGATTTCACTACCGATAATAATTATCATCAATACGCTATAGTTATATATATGTTAATCTAACATAAGCTTTCAGTCGAGGAAAATTTATCTTTTTGATGATATTAATTAAGTTGCGGTACAATTTATTTTTCTAAAATTTTAATAAATTCGTAAAAATATATTTTAAACTAAATTTACAACAATGCTCTTCATTTTTGCAATGAAATTGAAACGGTTTTCATTGTTTAAACAAATACTTAATTACGCGTTTCTCTTAGATATTTCATATTTGCCATTTTTCCTTTTCGGAAGACGATATTCTAAAGTAGTTGCTGTTAAGGCAAATTTATACACACAGAAGACGCGTATCAGTGTGCCTGGAGTCAATTGTATGAATCTGCCCCAAGAGGCCATTTTAAGTGGTCACGCAAAAACAACTCTTAGCGACCTCAAAACTTAATATATTTCAGAAAAATAAATTTTCCCCCTACTTTTGGAGCAGATTTTCTGGCAGGAAAGCGTAACTAGTTAAAGAAATCACTCAACACATATTTAGAGTAAAATTCACTTAGACGAGAAGATTAGCGGTCTGATTCTCTTGTTAAGTAGCCGTTGATTAAAATTGGTCGATATATATACCTTTTACTAAGGGTAATAGTGGCATATGTATGAGGGGATGTGAACATCTTGAGCCATTCCAACCAAAAAAATTTAAGGACTGTATCAATGTCCCCGCGTATCAATCTACCCCAACTCCCCCTGAGCGTCATGTGCTACCTCATCGTAACCAGAGGGGTGGTTCCATGTGGTCCGTGTTGTTATATATTCAAGAACCATACGAAGTTTAATGAACAAAATTTAGTTAATAATAAGCACATAAATCGATGAGAGACTATAAACATAAACACTTGACTAGCAACACATAAACTGTAATGACGCATCAAGAATTAGCGTTCTACACATCGAGTTACATGACTCAACTCCCTTATGCACACAAATTTACGAATAGCGCAACAAGACTTGCACTCCTTCATCATGCACCACATGTCACAGCATCACAAGTCAAAAACTGCACTCGCTCCTCGAGTTACTAGGTTTTTGCCAATATTCTGGTTGCGCAACAGCGCCATCTATAATACAGCGCCACCTATAGTAACTCACTAGACCACAGTACCCCTATAATTTATTAGATTATATAAACACCTTTATAATACTTAGAATGTACATAAAAATTGAGTAAGATTAGTAAGAAAACTAAGCAGCACGTTTTTTTAAAGCGTATATTAGATTTAAATTGTGCCATTGTTTTCTTCTCACGTCTTTAAGAAGCACTTAAACGGGCATCAAAATCCTTTGTTGCAAAAATAAATATAATAGAATATATAATTTCACCATATGGCGGCCCTCTAGAATCAGCCTCTGCATTTCGAAGTTAAAGGAAACTGGTACAAACATAATTATTTTTCGTTTTAATGTTAAAACTGCTATCATAGCAAGGACTTATATTAGGTACGCTGTATTTAAAGAAACTACCAAAATTGTCTTACAAATTATCAGTCATTACATACGCCTTCATGATTAATTGCAAGATCACATTCCGGAACAGATTTCACAAACTATTTGGTCATTACTACTACTTCTTACTAGATCCAAAAATAACCTTCCTCTTTCAAATCTATTCATAGCAAACAAGACGAAAAAAAACACTTTATGCAAATTTCTGTGTATTTTCATTTATAAATGAGCATTCTTATTTGAAAAGTCCGAAACTTTCCCTCTCTCTTTCAAAGACTAATGATAAGTCCTCGGAATTTAAGCCTGATTACCGTGGAAGGCCCTGTTTTCAAAGATGGCCATTCCGGATTTTTCTGAGTTAAATCCAGTTAATTACAGACAATTACGACTCATTAGATTTGGCTATTTACTTACTTAATGAACTTCTGTTCCGCCACAATTGTTCTCAAACATTTTATCCTCTCACAATAGGTCGTTTGTGGAGCTGTATTCTTTGCATCTTCATCCTATTCTTTATTCACGTAATATAATCGCTGCAAGGGCTAATTTAATGAGCTCTATCAGTTACGCTTACTAAATGCTCCTACGCAGTTAATAATACAATTCTGGTTTGAAGTATGTCGCATTATTTGAGAAGAAAATGTATAGGTATTGTGAAAAAAGAAATGCTATTCAAAACATACTTTTTAAAGTAAAATATTGCGTTTGTCTTCCTGAATTTTTTTTCTTTGGGAAATTTCTTGATTGCTTTGGAAATAATTGCGATAAGTCAATGTAAGAGAAAGAACGTATATTGTATGCACGTGCAGACAATAAGCTCAGTTTCCACAAAAAATAGAGACAGTAAATAAATAAAATAAAATTTCGGAGCAAAATGCTACAGGCTGATATTGTTTTATTCGTAGATCAGTATCTTGATTGCGAATTAAATATTTTCTTTTTACATATGAATTTAAAGAATTTTTTTAGAGATCTTCCTCAGACACATTTAAGCATTTCTTTTAAGTTGTATTAATTGACTGATATCTAGAAATGAAGGCATTGAGGGATTTTCCAGTTCTGACAGTCTCTTCAAGAGACTTGAATAATCACCCACCGTTTCATACCTGGACATTTTCCTGTTCAGTGATACGAAGAACCCATCTACGATGACAGTCCATCCGAGGATTTTATCAATAGTACTTTCGTAGCCACACCTCCTTTAGAAATAAATATTCTATATAGGTGGAAAAGCGGAGGGAAGAAACTTCCTGCGTGATTTGCTGTTATTATTTTGTTGCATTCGCTCTAAAAAAGGCAATTCATGCTTACGTCAATCAACTGTTTTTGAAATTAAGAGTTAAAAGATAAGTAAAATATACTGCTCTCAGTCAAAAAATATTTCACACGCTTACTACATAAACTTTCATAAACTTATTATGATTTACTCTTTTTTGTTATTCCTATTACTCATATTTAAGTTATAAAGTTATAAGGACAAAGAGAATTAAAGACATAGCCTCTGTTATTGAGCTAAAAATATTGATCTGCTACAGTGTTCTAATTTTGAACACAAATCTAAAAACGCTCTAAGGGTTCCAAAAAATATATTCACATGAATTTTTGACATTCTAACAATCCTAAACACTCTTATTCGTTCATCTTAACATTCTGCGTATTCAGTAATATTTTTAACATTCTAATACATCATACGTTTAATGGCGTGCGACGTTTCAATGGGCCTAATGTATGAAGTAACATTTAGACTCATGAAATGGATTTGCCACGTCTTACAAAAAATGACGGGAGGCTGCCTTTTTCAAACAGCCGTTGATGTTAAAGGCGTAGGACTACTTTACTCGAGTGACTCCTTTCCGATTTTCAATTTTTTTTATAACGTCTGTTGTTAACCTTTATCTCTAAAATAAGACATTAGTTATGTTTTCAACATATATAGTTACCGAGATATAGAGGATCTTCCATACAACGTTTTTGCGGCATTTTGGCGTGTGAATCAAATTCCTTCCTGAGATTCTGATGGAAGGCACATAGTCCTACGTCAAAACTAAACAAATAATAATAATAAAATCAGAATTTCGTATCGCTTAAAGCATCCTACTGTTTCCCTGAAAGATTATTTCTCTAAATTTTATTACTATATCTACCGAAGTCATTTACTTAAAAAATGTAACTTATTATCATTGATAGGAAGCAGCGCTCACTAATCATAAAGATAATGTACATATTTTGTTGTCCCATACAGAAAAAGATTTCATTTATTTAGAAGCAGAAATGATGAGGAGTGCAATATTTTTCTCCCGATTTCGGAGGGTAAGCGCTGAGTTCTTGCCAAGTTTCGAACATCAGTATGTGCTTCACGGTTTAAAGATGAGAGTTGTTCTGAGTAGTGTGGGTCGAGATCCGAAGTTTAGAGGAAAGTTGCGTCATCAATCTTTGAAACAAGCCAGAGTGAGAAATAGATTTTTATACTGTGATGTGAATTTTTCTTAGCAGATGTATTTGTTTCGAAGAAGGATTTCAAATTGAATATTTTAACGCATTGTGAGCCTGTGGTGTTGTGTACGAAATATCATGGAGGGCTAATGAAGGGTTCCTTCCATCAATGAAAGTATTAAAATATATTATCTGAGCGAAATATTTTTTCGGAAAATTAACCAGTGTGCAATGGAAAAAATGGCAATATAAGGATATATATATTTATTTCCAATTTTAATATTAAAAATTTAAAACATTAATAGCTTGGAAATGCTCAGGGTATTTAGTTCAAAAATGTAAAAGTGGGTGAATGTACTTACATACCCGCTTTAGAAGATATTACAACTTTAGATAATATTGATGAATTCAGATGATTAAACTCTCAAACCATTGGTTCTGGAGGTAGCCAATCAGGATAACGATTAAGGATTAGTTATAAACACATCTGAATGAATAGAATTAGTACTTGACAGTTTACTAAATGCTTCCTCTAGATGGATAGCTGTTTGTATTTTGTTGTGGTTGTAGTTGTTGCTGTTGTTCTTGTTTATGACTTAGATTGCGCTGCCTTTATGTCAATAGGCTTTGAATCGGTATTTGTTAACCCTCCTGCGGGCACGCTATAATATTTTACACGAGCAGGCCCGTGTCGTACTCTTTACGGCTCAATAATTTTATTCATTTTTGCTATGGCAATTCTTCGTTATTTCATAATAGTAATGAGAGACACCTCAGAAAAGCAAATCTCTTCATCAAGAATGAAAATTAATTTTAATATTATTTGAAAAATCTAAAATTATACTGAAATCGGAGAACGTAATGGCATTTAATAATATTATTTTCTAAAAATAAATATATAATAAAAATATTATAATTTGTACAACAAATACTTTCTTCTTTGTTTCTAATCATTGTCCTTGCATTCGAAATAATGAACTTTTGCTTGAGAGTGACGCTTACAATTATATTAATGAATTTTGATGATCGTTTTCTTTCTTTCAAACACAAATCAGGAGCTCTTCTTCTCAATCCTGGTTGCTGTTCACTTGCGTTTTCAGCTTGTGATGTATAAGTTGGACTTAAAGACATAGTAATGTCATATGGCGATGATAAGATTTTTTTGGTCTTGAATAGTGAGGTGTTTTTTCATAAGATTGAGGGCTAGGTTTTTCAAGAAAATTCTTCGGCCTGGTGGATTATTACCATGCTTATTACATTTTAAGTATTTTTGACAATGTAAAATGAATTATTAAATCGCCGTATTGCGTACTGGATATATAATTACCGAACTGAAACGTTAAGATATGAGAAAATTATCAAATTACACGAGCGAGCTCGCGGCCTAAACTTTATGACAGAATCATAAAACAGCATGAAATTACCTTGAAACTCGGATACACCCATTTAATCCTGAAGATAGGGATCGTATGAAGGAATAGTAATGACCTTAAGACAGTTTTAACTTCGAGTGTGAGAATATGGTATAAAAAATTCCGTTTGTCGTAAAATTTTGCACAGGTGCGTCTGCTGGAAGATTTTATTGAGCTGCAGCTGCAGATGCTGATAAAGCTCTATTCAGAATTTTGCAATCTCGACAATTGCAGATGCTGATAAAGCTCTATTCAGAATTTTGCAATCTCGACAATATTGTCTTCCACGTTTCATGAAATAAAAGAAAAAGAATAATATTTATAAAAAAATAGTTACGCTTCAATTATATAGCTTAATTTCAATATTACACTTATAAATGAGCAGCTTTTAAAGTTTTTTTTCCGTATTCTGCACGCTTGGAAATCTTCAGAATTACTCTTTCCTATCTTGCGAATGAAATTACACGTGCAGAAATTATTTACTCTTCAATTATAGAGAATATTTTAAAATCACATTAATAAATATTTAAACATGTATGTATAATTTACCAAATTAAAATTAATATGAATATCGGGTATTGACAATAAAATTTTAAAACATGATTGTAATATTCAGGTCATATGAAAACGATATTTTAGTTAATAGTTAAACATGCTAACAAATAGGTACGGTTTTATGGCGAGTTTAATTTGGCGCTTCCACCCATGCATAGTTTTCAAACGACTTCCGTAACTAAATAAAATTTTAAACTAAATGCGCTTAAGAAACATTCTCTTTAGAGATTTGCTTCATACATTTGTAAAAGCTTGAAGATGAGTTCCGCATAGTAAAACTATGAGATTTCTCTGGTAGATGGTTGTAAGAATCATGAGAAAATATGATACTAAACTGTTAATGGTGGTGTGCTTGAGTGAAACAGAAACGACAAACACAAGTAACGTCGTGCCATGGATTACTCTAAGCATGCTCAGTGCACAGTAATCCAATTTTTGTAGACGATAAAAGTTACTTAAATTGACAGTTACTGTCCAAAGTGCATGGGACTGATTGTATGTCACGAAATTCGATTTTCTGATGATGCAGATAAACTCACATTTATGATTATGCATGATTGACCTGTTCGTTGAATATCAGTTGTTCTTACCTGTCGATGATTATAAATCACTGCATCATCGAAAAACTTTGTTACGCGACTCAGTCAGACATTCTTCAGTCGTCTGCAAATGTCTATTTCACTAACACCTTCTGCAGCCCAATGTCGGATTACTGTACGATGAGGCAGTTTATAGGAATTTATGTCAAGAAAGTTGCTTTATTTATCTCTTCTATTTCAATCAACAACATCAGCACTAGATGCTTCATATCATATTTCTTCTGACATTCACAGTCACCTACCAGAAGAGTAAAAAATTCTGACACTTGTAATAGCCCCTAGCACCATAGTCCCTCTTTCATGTGGTAGCGACATGTGCAGCAAAGCTTGAATAAAGTATCATTATTTAATACATGGAAAAACATAAAGAAAAGGCAATTTTTATTTTCAAAACTAAAATATAATTCAGCTCAGATAAATTTGTAGATTCACATATCTATATCAATCAGTGCAAAATAATGTATCTTTAAATACATGGATACATTAAAGAAAAGAAGCAGTCCTGGTAACAATCGCACAGATGGGACATTGTTTTTATTCCCATAAATACATATCCCTTCAATTGAGCAAATTGAGAATTGCGTACTGTATCATAAATACATATCCCTTCAATTGAGCAAATTGAGAATTGCGTACTGTATTTGATGAACTAATTAATCAAACGACACAATTCTTCAAGAAACTATATGAAGCTGTTAATGAAAGAATAAAGAAAAATGAAATAATAATGGGGATGAATGAAAAATGTTAACGCGAATTGATGCGCTTTATCGTTCAATATTCACCTTATAAAGAAAGGGAATTAGATTACTAAGGACCGAAATGAAAATATCACGAATTTATTTTGGAATGTTCTCTAAAAATTACAGAGAATTAACAAATAAATTTCGAAGGATGGATACAACTTAATTTAGTGAACAGAAAATCCTTGATATCTTTCAAGTCGGTATAAAAACTCTTTAATGTGTTACCTTGATCGAAAGTCAAAGTACTTCAATTTCTTCTGATGTACTAAAATTGTAAAAGTAGAAATTTAATCGCTGCGTATAAGCAAGATCATATTAATTGCTACTTATCAATAAGAAGTTCCTTCTCCAGATGTATCCAACATTTCTCCCCTCTAATTACCCACTAGAGAGTTTTGTTCCAGTTGGATCATCCTCTGTGCCAAAGCTTATATTATTGCGTATAAATTATTATAGAATAAAAAAAATCTGCAATTATTTCACATTGGTTTGAAAAGAAGAGAAAAACACTTTTGCTCAATTACGATTTTTAAGGTCATTCTGAGATTCCGTCTTTTCTTATAATGCAGTGAGTTAAATTTCCAAATGATATATGCATAACACACTTGCATTGTTTCCACTTCTTCTGATTTAAGATACTACGACAGTGAAGTTAAACACGCTTGTTTTGTTTAGTTAAACATTAGTTTAACTAAAACATTGGTTTTTGTTTTTTAGTTTTGTTAGGCATTTGACAAAATAAAATATTATTTAAATATTTGTGAATAATAATTAAATGCTCTTATCTTGATATGCACATACATATAATCATTTTCTAATTCAAAATAATTTACTATGCTATCAAAGTATATTATAATTTCAGAAAATCAAGATCTGCGAAACTAAAAGGGCAAATATTTAAATTTCTCTCGGCGCTGAATGTGAATTCTCGCTATCTAGTTTGCAGCATGGAATAGAATCAAAGACAATAAATATAATTTAAGTTTTAATGTATGCATGTTTTCTACATTCATGCAGTGTCTATTCTTTCTCATTAGAAAACTATTTAAGGAAATATCTGATTAAATTCTGCGAAATTTCGCGTGTATGAGTTTATTTAGAACTGTTTGTTAAGAATGTGATTTTTCTTTTGATAATTAAATATTCATTTTAAATTCAGCAATAAACTGAATAAGCATAAATTAATATATGCTTCAGTTAAATTACTGCCATAATGATTTTTAGAAATACATTTTATTACTTGCCAAATAATACGGAAGATAAAAATCCTGAAAGCTTTCTTAAATGATTTAACAGAATATTACGTCTATTAATATTTAACTAGTTACTTCATATTATATTATTATTTTATGGCACATATCTTTGTATTTAATATTCTTATGTTTTCATAAAAATTAATTTGCATTCTTTCTTTTCTCGTGTTAAATTAGTAATGTAATTTAACTCTAAATAAGATGCAATTAATGTTCATCCGGAATGATTAAAATCCATAAAAATGGTAATTAAATATTTCATATAAACTACTTAATCTTTTTCACGTGCTGTCCTTCATGATATACACGTATTTTATCTAAGTACGTAATAGTCTAAGAAGCATCTTTAGCATGAAATTGGTTTTTCATATTATCTGGTATTTAGATTCGGTTTGTGCAAACGTAACTAACGAATAAAGTAAACATATTATTTTTGCAGAAGCAGGATAATTTTCTTGAGAGTAGAGATTCTGTAGCAAGTTGGAATATGACTAATAAATAGCTCATAATTGATACTTTCGGGATTTTTAATTTTAAAGATCACAATTACTGATTGAAAGTATATAAATTTTATTTCTGGCAGAATGTGACGCACAGTCCTGTCTGAGAGTCGTTGACGTCACTAAAATACAATTCGATATAGAAATTGTTTTTTTATTCAAAAAAAAATTTTACATTGGTTTCTTTCTCATTGATAAATTTTTCCCTTTTAATACGTAGCAATACCCCTATTTCTTACAATCTAAAGATCTTAGGAAATTTGCAGACACTCTCATAATACCATTGGGGAACAAATTTAATGAATTAACTTGAAATCGCTTTTATTAGTTTACAGAATTACGGTACTTAATTTAAAAATATTAGTTATCTTCTAAAATCATGCTCTACTCCAAACAAAAACTGTCCGAAAGACAGATATTTTAACCAATAACTCTTCACAGCAAAGATAATTGAAGAAATTGCATATCTGGAAATCTCGATCAACAGCTATCCGGCATCCCATGCATCCGGCCTACCCTCTTCGAGAGAAATCTCCCGGACGGGGGGATGTTTTCCAGGTGGCGCCTCACCCCCACGTGTGTTCTCCTCCGTCCGGAAGACACAATCCGGCAGTTGCCGGAGCGATGCCTTTCGATGAGGTGCTGCCCAACGCTGGGTCCAACGGAAGGTATCAACACTTCTTGCTGTGGCTGGTCCTGCTCCCTGCCCAGCTTCCCTTCGGCTCTCACGGGTACAGCCAACTCCTGATGAGCTGGACACCAGACTACTGGTGTCGAGTGCCCGAACTGGATGCCATAGCTAATGCCAGCAGTCACCTGTACATGAAACTGAGACTATACCTGGCACGTGAGTACAGGGATTGGGAGTTGCTGTACAGCCAATGTACCCTGAATAGGACCGTGTACGCTCAGGCTGTACGTCAAGAGTCAGGGCACAGTTTTCGGTGGAATAGTACGTCAAATGCCGAGTTCATGTGTGACGTACATGGATGGTATTTCAACAAGAGCTATCTGGGAGAGAATCTGGACACAATTGTCAGTGCTGTAAGTACATTTTGTGCACAATTCTTGTATGTCCATTGGACGTTCATAGATTTTTGATACATAAGATTTAAATTACTGACAGTCATTCGAAAATTATAATACCATATGAAGATACACAATGATTTTACAGAATTAATTAGAGATTTCTCATTCATGGTATTATTCGAAAGCAACACTTTTTATAAAATTTAGTAATGTCAAAAATTTACAGATTAAAGTACATATAATTATTAAAATCTCGATTTCACAACGTTATTGATAATTCAAACAATTGCATTTACATATCACTTACCGAGACATAACTTTTACATAGGTCATTGATGTTTGTTATACACTCTGATAAATATAAAAACTGGAGATTTTAGTTCTTCGGTATAGTTGTTTTTATTGATTATTACACAGTTAATAACATAACTTATTTGATATACAAAATTAATGAAAAATTTGACAATACCTATTTTAGAATTTAAAAAAATTCATATAAATTTAAATACGGATTTTAATTTATTTGCCTTCATATTTTACATGTTTTTTTACCTTCAATTTCCTTACATATTTTGAAACCTTCAATAAATAAACATGCAATTCTTTTAATGTTGTTTCAAACTAAAATAAGTTAATAAAAGAGCCTTTTTTCAATCATTGATGGCTTAACCATCTTATAAAATTAAAGAATTCCTAGCAATGAATATGCATATATGAGAAAAATATATTTCGCTACTTTCTGATAAATTTTAAAAAAAACATGAAGAAAAGAATTTTCTTACTATCATTTCTGCAACATTTATATGCATAAATTTTCTGTTTCATTTTCGGGCTAATGATTCGTAATTTTGATAAACTCCAATATTAAAATCATGCAATATAAATTTTAAAAATTCTTGTCAGCAAAACTGACCTTTAAATATCTCAGTATCATTAAAAAATATTTGATCATAGGATAATTAATCAGTCTTAAGAAAAATAAATCTTAATTTCATTTAGGTATATTGCACTTTTTCAGATTTTTTTATTATGTGTAGAATGAATGTCTCTCTTTTGAGGGTCATATAGTTTTTATGCCCTTCATGAACTAATATGCTAATATACACTCTAATCTTATAAATGAATCGATAATTTTATCTTTTTAATATATGAATAATTCCTGTGATCTATTTTTATCGTCTTTTACCTAATGACTCAGAAACCTAGTTTCTTTTTCTTCTGTTATATTAAGATATGATTTTCGGGTATGTTTGCCAGAACAGACAGCATTCGTGTGTATCAGATTACTGCAAATATTTTATCCACCTTCATTTTGCATGTTATAAGATCAGTAAAACGGCAGATGATAATCTTATAACAAATCGCTAAAGTCTATTGGAATGATTTCAAATCATCCATAATTAAACTTTTTTGCATTTCTTTAGTTTAACTGTGTGTATCCTATTATTTACCAAATATCATAATAAAGCAAGTAAAACATCACATGATTTTTATTTAGCCTATGTCTTTATTAATAATATTTGGCATCTAAATTGTTTAAAATAATTTTAAACATTTGTCTTTTTGAATTTATTTTATGAAATACACGAGAAGGTTTTTAAAAACCATTTTAAGCCATTATTATTCGAAGCAAACCTATTTAAAATTTGTAATTAAATTATACTATTAATTGAGCAGAAGTTTTAGCATTCAATCTGAAAAATTGGATTGGACGTATTTTGGAATGCTCACGAAACATGCGGTATTACTAGATGAATCACCATATGACTCTTTTGTATACATCAAACGAATATACTGAAATTGTATAGCGGATGGTATAATGCTACGGACAGTTTCGATTATTTTGAGGAGCAAATCATAGAATTAAAGAACTTCACTAAGTGAAGAATGAGCATTTTTAAAAGCTACTGAGTACCAATTATTAAATTTTCGGTTTATAATTTAATCTTTAGCCCAATCTGAAATAGTACTATGTGGAGCAGAATAACGAATCACATATACAGGCTTCTTACTACAATTTTATTTATATTATATATTTTCTATTCATACTATAGAGACTCATTATTTTAATGCATTATGAAAATTCCCTAATATTTTTAATGCTTCGTTCTATAGCTGTCTTCTTTCAAAAGTATGAATTTAGGTCAAGATCTTGTGAACGTGTTTAAAGGGTACTGAATATTTTTGCGAAATTAAAATTTGTAGCTGTTCTTTTTTATGCAATCCGATATCTAAGTTGATTTTTATGGTAAAATTTGTTTGTATTGCAAATTTAGTCAAACTTTGTTATTCAATTCATACAAACAAACGATATTTCCCAGATAGTGCATATTGTACGATATCATACAATACTGCACGGTGCAGCTTTGTGCCATTTGGGTCCTTTGAAACTTACAGAACATTATAATGGTATATCCTAAAGCAAATTACTATCTTTTTTAGCTGCCATCTCTTGTTATCAGCGTTAAAGGAACTCGTCGTGAAAGCAATAATAGTTGACTTACTTCATGGCAAAGGGACAGGATTACAACCGCACACAATCAAACATAATGCAATCACGATCAGTAACTATACAGGCAGTCACTCAATCGTGAAATATTTAGATATGCCAGAACCGACAAAGTATAAGAAATAGTATAACTCCATCGTCTGAGGCAGATTTGATTAATGTCCCACGATGTTGGTATGCTGTTGTGAATGATTCCGTCAGCGATTTGTTACTTTTGCCATAAAGGATGTACAATGCCTCAAGAGGAGATAAACTCGGATGAGTCTCTCCTATGAAATCAAAACGAATCACAATAATTCATTGGGGTAGGAGATTAAGAAACAAATAATGAATGGTATAGGAGAGATGAATAGTATATTTCCGGCATTTTCTTCGTATCTTAGAAATGACGAATATAATGTTCAACATGAATTTCCCTATATTTGTCAGTTTATTTCGATGCATAAAAATATTTATAGGTGTTACTTTTTTACTAACGAGATATAGTTTATGATTTTAGTATAAGCAATATAGTATTTAAGCAAGAAGTAAAAAGAAAGTATAATATTTAATTTTTTCATATTAAGACACTCATGCAATTGAAGGATTTTAATGATATTTCAAGCAATCTATTAGTTATTTACCTTTGATATTTTTTATATTTTATAAAGGTTTTTTATGGACATCCACTGGTGATTTAAAAAGCTTTGTTGAACTTTTTTCTCCACAAAATACAAGGAGTATTAATTTATTTTTAATACAATTAATTACTATTTTCTCAGTTATTCCAATTCAGCATTGAAAAATATTGATTTCTTTAAAAAAATATAAAGTTCAAAACTTTAAATACTGTTTCTCCAAAATTAAATAAATTTCTAATATAGATACAAAAGTACATATGAATTAATAATTAATATGCATTTTAATACATCAACAATATTGGAAATTTGTGTTGATTTACAATTAAATTTCCTACAGTTTACTTGTATTTTTTGAATATTCTCAAAGAAGTTTCAATTAACTAACATTATACTGCTGCAGCTCCTCATTAGGACCTACATAGTTAGAACTAGACACAACATTGCCAAGGAAAGCGATTTTCATGTCCTTCTCTTTAATGTGATTAAGATGTTTAGAAAATTTTAAAATATATGCATATATTAATTTTCATGTGTTGGTTTTATCTTCGCTTTCGTAGCATATGCCTGGGGAATTTTAATTAATTTCGTTCTTCAAGTATTCGCACACAGCTAAAAACTAAATCCTGGTGGCTTTGAGAATGCACAAGAATTTTTCCGCCCATTCCTTGTGACAGCAACTCCTTATGAGTCTAAAATAAGTAAATAGAAGCTGTTCATTCTTCGCCTTTGTTAACTGTTACGCATTATATTCTCTTGTATCACTCAGCTTATTCGCTTCTTTTATTTCCATACCAACTTGCTATTTTGAACAGCATAGTGGTTGAATTTCCACAACGGATAGGTGGAACAGGACTTCGAGACTCACATTGAAGAAGCCATTCATTCTTGGTATTTTCCAACAGTTACGCATCATATTCTCTAGTATTACTTAGGTTATTCGCTGCTTCCATTTCCATGCCAACTCGCTATTTTGTTGGTGATTTAGCTTCAGCTCGCTGTTTATTTAGTGGTTGAGTTCCCACTACGGATCGGAGGAACAGGACAGGACAAGACTCACGCTGAAGATACATTGTGAATGCTAGCTTGATGTGAGTTAGCCATGTGGTCATGGATCAGATAACGTTCTTCTAATAAAGACTTTGAGTGAACAAGCTACCAGCTAAAGTTGTTGCTCTTGCCATCTACTCAGGGTTAAAAGTTAGGACATCCATTCCTAACAAGCGTAATGAAGTCCTTCCTTTTTAAGATTAATATTTGACAGTTAAATACAATGATTGTAACGTGTTTCAAATGCAAGAATATTCAGATTACATAACAAATATATGTTTATATCTATATGAAAAAATAAAATTATGAAAAACTCAACTGCTGATTTATGAAACCATTTGAATTATTCTATCATCTGAACTATCTATTACATATCGTCAGAGTTTGCATAGAGTAGTGTGCATAGTTTAATGAAAAATTTTAAATAGATATCCCTCTCGATAATTTTTAAGTCCCGATCTTATTTTACTCATTTTTAAATCAATATCAGTTCACTCAAGCTTATATACGTTGGTTAACTATTTGCAGTGTAGTAAAATTCTGCCTGAGGAAATTATTTTTGTAAAACTTTTTCGCTCTGAAAAAAATTATCTTTATCGCACGGGAAAAAAATATTTAAAAAAACATTTTTTGTTCAGAAAAAAGACCGTTCCCTCCATAATTTCCTGCTTCGATTGGATTTCTTTCATACTCATAGTGCATAAACCAAATGAAAAAAATAATACTTTGAAAATTCAAATTACAGGATTTTTTAAATTGTATTTCTATAGAAATTTTAACCGTAACATGAAATACTTAATGGTTAATTATAAAAGAAAAGTGAACTATGCCAACAATTTCTTTATTGACTAAACAACAATAAAAATAATATATTTTACACGATCTACAGCCCTTTATGTTCAAAGATTAAAAGTCACGTCAAGCGCAAAAGTTGATGAAAATTTGCCGGAACATGAGATACTCCGCCATTAATCTAGCGTTTGAGAGCTTACGCTCACGTGATCAGGTGCAGCTTCACTTAACAATCATCTGATCTTGCGTGAGTTATTAATGAGAAGCGCCTGCGTAGATTCATACAATTCAAGACTTTAACACACTGTTGCACAATTCTGAAAACGAAGGATGGCGCACATTTAAATCACAATGTGAGGATCTCAAATTTTGAAATAAGACATTTTATCATTTGTTGCCTATATATGTGAAAATATTTAACATAATATAATTTTGCAGAATGAATAGGGAACTTTGTGTGAAAAGTTTGAAAAATATCATTTAAACTTCCTACAACATTTAATCATGCATATAAAATCATATCGCTCATGCAAGATTAAATTTTATGCACACAGCTGATAAAATTTCACAGTCACTAGCTCATTATCATAACATCAGTTTGATTTTTATATAGATGTTTGATCTTAATGTATTAGATAAAAAAAAACTGATTTCGCTTTCTCCTATACGAAGAAACAAAATTTTCAAAGCCAAAGCAAAGTAATCGCCAAAAACTGAGTTAAATCTCCAAATTTTTAACTTCCATGGAGACGAAAAAAATGTTTAGAATTACAACTTCTTGCCTGTTTGTCTCTGAGCTTGTGAACCCGATAGCTTGAAAACGCTCAAAGCTAGAGAGGTACAATTTGGGGTATGATGTCTTCATATAAAATTTGAAAATCTGTATCGACTTTTGACGCAATTTGGCTATAGGAAGACTTATCCCATGTAAAAACGATAGCTGAAGGAAGCAAGAGCCAGATGCTATTTAACCTGGTAGGACGCGCATGGGGCCTGCGAGGCCCGGACGCTGCAAGAATTTATTACAGAAAATGAACTCCTGAACGAAAAACAACCAAATTAAGAGGAGATGCATTAAAGATCATTTACTTGCTGACCACAAGTATTTCAAGAATTTTCCCTCATTTTTTATTTCAGAAAACAGAACTTTGTGCCTGTGAAGTCCGATTTGCGAGCTCCCGTATCTGCGTTGAATCTCTAAAGAGAACAGATAGATAGTAACAATCTATCACTATTCGAACTACAAGTAGGAAATTGAAAGATTGGCAAAGCTTCTAGCTGAAATATCAATTAATTAAGAATCGATTAAAAGAGAAAATAAAGAAATTGCTGATTTTGAACTTCTTAGAGAACATAAGTCGAATTCTGAAAAGGAATTAGACAATGAAAAGGATATTTGTGAATCCACCGATTGTTTAGAAGAAGCCTGGAGATAAAAAAGGGTGTGTAATCTGTAAGACAGCTCTAATTAACAAATGGTATAAAAATAACCCCGCAAATATCTGAGAACTTTTACACACAAAATCGACTTATAACTACTAAAAAATTTTGTTGAAGCAAAAGTTGGATCATTGTTTTAAAATTCTTGAAAATGCTTATTGATGAAACAGAAATGCATTGATTCTTATATCCAGACGAATTCAGGCAATTTTGGACGGGAAAGTCAATCTTTTCATAAATATCTTGGAAATACAAGCACTTACCAATCTTCTTCATTTTAATGCGCTCCCCAGAAGAACTTTATCTAAAAGTTATTTTTTAAAATATTTTATATCCTGTGTAAGTGCAACAAATGTTTCTTAGTAAAGGAAACGTAATTGCCTGCGCGTTTTTTTAAAAAACAAGACCCCGGGCCTACGAAGCCCGGCGCGTCTTCGAGTAAGTATAAGGAACGCGTATCCTCGTGAGTTAAAATAAGGTCTTTAGACCAGAATTGTAGATCCATATAAAAATTTAGATACGAGTCTTTGAATAATCTGACCACGAGTGCACTGCGTATTTGTCTGTGAACGTGAACGCGATAGTTCGAAAAGTCAATGAACTAGAGAAAAACATTATAATTGGCATTTAAATTAAAAGTGTAGATATATATCAAATTTTGGATCAAATCTGGTAAAGAGTAGACTGTCTGTCGATCGGTCTATCTCTGTGAATATAAACATGATTGCAGAAAACAGAAATAAAAAATAACATATAAAAGAAAGAAATTTGTTTTTTTAACAACAATATCTCAAAGCCTCATCAAGTTTTACGATTAAATTCATGAATGAGAAAAGATATTGTTTTGAAGTTGCCTTCTCATTTTCTTCTTCTATAGGGCGAATCTAAAGCAAAGCGTTTTGTATTCAGTAAGTATACTATAATGTCGAAGATAGAACAGTCCAATATTTAAAGTTGCAATAACACCTACTGATGACAGGTTTCTCATTTGGAAGTCATTACGTAAATACTAATTAAGTATTGTTTCATGAATTTCGGATCCTCTATTGTAAATTTAGCTGAGGGCATGTTGTTTGGTTATGAAAAGCAAGCTACAGCAATCTTCGTTGCATAAAAGGCTGGCTATTGTCTATAATGCATCGAACAATTTCGAAAAAAATTCAGCGTTAAGATATCTTTGGAGAAAACAGCTTGATGCATTTCAGTCACAAACGCAATAATGTGTGATAGTGATGAACATAAGCTATTCATGAAGGCGTTCAAATTTTAATGAATACTTTTAGCTTGAGAGTCAAGTAATGTATTGTCATTTATCACAAAGAAAATTATTATTTAGCTTTAAGAATCTAAAATTTTAAAACCATCAAAACTACCAACCCATTCTTTCCTATATATTTTTTCCGGAGAGAAAATTTCTTTATTGTTCTTAAAGAAATCGCAGTTTACTTCTTAGTTTTGGAGAGAGGAAAAAAGTAATACTTTGCTTACTCATTCAAAGCATTTACATCTAAAAGATCACTACTTTATCTGAACATTTATAGTTTGTTTCCTCAAAATTTTAACCTCAACACTTGTAATTTAATGCTTTAAAACCCTCAATTATTTTGTTCCAATAGCTTTAAAATTTTAAAAATAATCTTTAAAATGAATAATTGGATGTTTATTGCGTTTAATCAAGTCTCTCTAAAATCTTAAGAATATTTTGTCCATGCCAGTTTAAGAATTAATACACATAAATATGAACTACATCCTGTTGAACTGAATATGAAAATGGAAAAAAATCAGCTCAAAAGCTTAGAGCAGAGTTTACCAAACTTTTTTTCCCTCTCGTAGTTCTTGATTTGTCTTTTTAACTTCGCGTACCCTGTATTGTCGTATCCTCCCCTCCAACCATCCGTCTATATAAAGGAGTTTTTAACAATAATGTTAAGAGCTTAAATCAGCTAAAGAGTCAAACGACTCGAATTTATAATATTTGCAGGACTAATTCTTGATTTCACATTTTATTCCATTTTTAAAATAGCATTAGTTCTACGCTAAAAATAAAGCACTTCAAATTGAACATTCATAAAAAAGAAGCTTGATTTATATGAACATTCGTTATTCATTATGCATCAAATCGAGCAAGCAATGATCGTTGCGTTTAGTCGCGCTTTAAATGAAAACATTAAAACAAGAAGCTTTTAGAGGATCCCGGATTCTTCTCAAAAGCATACAACAGTCTGTAAACTATAAGGGCAAAATATAAAGCATACAACAGTGGCAACAGTAGTTGTAGTGGTAGCTACAGCTTTTGCGAAGACACTGATGATTCATGAATAATCGGGGCTGATCAATAATTTACTATGTTTCCTTTCTTCTTTCATTTTCTTATTTTGAGCGTAGGATTAGGACTTGCACAACTTTCACTTTAACTTTTCGCATGAACTTGGGACAACAAAATTCTGTAACTTTTTTAATCCTTTATGTTTTTGTGTGCCCTCCATTACCGACTTTGAGTTCACGTACCCCAACTGGTCTTTCGCGTACCCCCAGGAGTACGCGTACCACAGGTTGGGAACATTTGGCTTAGAGAGTTAAAATATTTAAGGATGCTTATTTTAAACATTTTACTATTTATAATCCAATTTCTAGCTGCTAAAATCTCCAAATGAAAACTGCTGAAAAAATGAAATGTCTCTAATGCAAAAAAAAAAAAATTCGGTAAATTCCCTTTGAAGCTGATTGCATTTTTGAAATCATAACAGTTTAATGAAGCATTCTAATGCCTTGTCCTATTTATACGAAATGAAAATATTGCCCGAGTTAACTATTTAATAGTTTCCTGCAATTTTCTCTTTTCTTGTCAATGCTAATTTCATTTATAATAACTCTCCCGAAATTGGGTTAGCTTTCAGTTCATTACACAGAACATAAACTTCTATAACGGCAATTTTATGCACAGCTGGTAAAAAGAAGTACAGAAAAACCAAATGATGGATGGTACAAAAAATTTCAATTTAATTCTGTAAGTCAATCTCTGGAAAGAAAAAACAACAACGAAATGAATAAAATGAAGGAAACGAATGAAGGAAGTTGCCTTTGCATAACAAGCAACAGAAAATGAAATTAAACCACGCATCGTTGAAATCTTCCTGATTAAATTTCATTCCATTTCGGTTTCATTCCTCTAAACGAACCCTTCTTTGAGAACTACTTCTATTAACTTCAGACTTTTTAAGGATACAACGAAACCAGTTGCATAAACGCGTTCGATGAGAAGGGAAAAACCAATTTTTTTTGTGGAATTTTAATTTGTTTTTTGCCCATGCGTTTCAGATCCAAGCTCAGTACTAAGTTTTAATTACCATTTAGCGAGATTTTAGGGTCTTTTTTTTTAACTTGGTCAAGATGGTTCAGAATTTTAATCACACAAATTTTTTCTGGTTACTTTTTGGACTCAAAACTCGGCGCTATAATTAACACCATGTACTTTGAAAATTTTTCCTCTTTTAAGATCACTAACATATTTTTTTGTTTCTTGCACACATTATCTCAAGGTACGAATAATGAATTCTTAAAGACTCTTAGTTTATCTCTAATACACACTTCGCCATTAATGGCCACTTCGGTCGAAATTCGGAAATGATGCGATTTTAATTTTACTTTTAAAATAAAATCTGAAACCAAATGCAATAATACACATTCTACTAAAAAAATCATTAATTTTCATCAATTATTCCTAATACTAAATTTTATTAACTTTGTTGGTAACAATGAATAGTAATTGTTTACCCGATGTGATTTTGTAATAGTTAAATAAACATTTGCCTCGTTTTCATCGAGTTCGAAATGAAATATTTGATTATATCCAATCTTTAGTTAATGATTAGATGTATATAATGATATATTAAGTGCTAAAATATTAATTATATATCAAAAACTGTATTTAAGATAATAATAAATTAAATTTAAAGCTTATAAACAGACCGTGGTGGTCTGGTAGCAATTTTTGGACTTGAGAGCCAGAGACATCTAAGTTCGAAACCCGATTCCATCAAGGAGCCTTCATGTTTATGGGTCTGATGCATGCTAAATATAAGTTCGATGGTCAAATCTCTTCGAGTCGGTGTGGCGTGGAAATAAGTAGGTGAGTTATTATTATATTACTGTACTTTTTATTATATTATTATATTATATTATTTTACTTTTTCATCTGACCAGGATTCAAAATTAGTAAATCCTACTTAAAATAGCCAAAATAGGACGTTAATATAACTAAACTAAGCTATAAAAGTTTATAAATAATTTTATTAAAAACCACATTCGTTCTTAGCATTTACATAATCCGAACTAAATTACCTATTTCATGTAAAACTAACGATTTATTTATTTATTTTATGCACCAATTTGAAAGTTTTCTTCCTGATGAATAATTAGATGATAAATTTTTTGTAACCGCATTAAATAATTTTTCTCTGAAACTGTAAACGTTGATTTAAAAATAAGGATTATTTGCTTAAGGTTCAAAATTATTTATTGAAACAAACGAAAACATTGAAAGGGTTATTTTGCATTCGAATTAATGACTTTGATCGGATATAAGAAAACTCATTATTAGTAATTCTACACAGTTTCCTAGGAGAAAAGCTAAGCAAAAAATTTCCGCTGTCTCTTATATATTATTTTTCATATGTATGTGATTTATTGCAACTGTTATTCACAAAACCAATCTTAAAAAATACAAAAAGTGAATTTACAGAATTTTATTTTTCAGTTGTTGTATGATTATGAGCAATTAACTTGCGGAAAAAAAAATACCATCAAATAATGGTTGCAACTAATGATCTCACTATAATACATTTTGCTTCTATATGAAAAAAAAACTTCTTTCATCCTGTTCTATGCAAAACTTTCATTTCACCCATTATTTGAAATCGAAATGTCTGCATCTTTGATAAAGAATTTGTAAAAGAGATAAATGTATGAAAAACATGAATCCAATTGAATAGGGTGTTATATTATAAGCATATTCCTATCTTTGGAACTTTTGTTGAACTATAAGAAAGAGGAAATGATACAAAATAACTTTATTTTCTACTCTGCTTGTAAAAAAGCCTTTTTATTCTTAGATGCGTTAGAAAATTGTATCTTTCCCATATTTTAAGAGTTTATCCATCATTTCTCCAAGCTGCTGGTGAAGAAAATTGAATAATTTCTTTTTGTATTCGATTATTTATCTTAAGCTTTAAAAATTAGATTATTTTGGAAATGTGATTTAATTGTTCATAAAAATCATATTATTTGAATTCTTAACATTTTATTGATATATCTAAGTAACTTTGAATAAGACAGATGCACCATTTTAATGTGTTGAAAATTAAAAATTTATTTATCTTACAAACTTCAGTTTAACACAAAATACTTCACAAGCTCTTTAATCGTACAAATTGGAAGACTTATATAATTAGTATTCTAGTTTTAAAAAATATTTAAATTTATTTTTAATCCTTTAATTTATGCTCTTAAACAAGAAAAAATATCCTTGCTTTTTGAAAACGCTTAATAGATAAAAGTTTCGAGTATTTCATAAGCAAAGCGATTATTTTATCTGTAAATTAAGGGATAATGTGTATACTTTTAGAGACGAAGTGCTTTCATTTTTTTCTGGAAGAGATAACTACGATAAGACTTTTTTGTTGTTCAGCTTCTTTCGAAATTGGTTTCTTTTTTTTTATAGAGCTTTTATAAATCCGCTGCTTCTTTACGAAAATTAAAATAAAGACTTAATATTTCCATCACTGTTCAGAATATAACTATTCAAATTATCTTCCTGAATATAAAATTCCGCAAATTTAATAACGCAGTGAACACCGAAACGTTTAAAAAATTAATTAAGTGCTCACTATTTTCGATTTTTCCCCTATACGGAAATTATAAAATTATTTCTAGCTGCTCTTTGTTTTGCGAAGCAGAAAACTTCGTAAATTTGAAAAATGAGAGACATTTACATTAAATTTTATCTTCAAAGATTTAAAAATATTAAAATCCCATTACTTTAAGCTTACATATAATTGAAATATTAATATATTTTATGGCGCACAAAATATTTTTTTACGTGGTATTCCGCTGCATATTACTCAGGAACATTAAAATATATTATCTCACTTTATTTACTTCCCTGCCAACCGACTTGTAGATTAATACCAGCCAAACATGGCGGACTTCTTGACCAGTTCCTCGCTCTTCCTTGAAGTTAATGAATTCGCTTGCGGTTCGATAGTACAGCATTTAATTACTCATGTAAATGTGCTGTCAGTGAGGCTTGTAAGGTGAAAAGTAACATCGTGTTTCTTGAAATTTTCTTTTAAACAGTGTGGAACTTTTTAATGACGTCAACTACTTATGGTTTCCAATAATACTCTTCCCTTGTTCCTTTCATTTTTCTAAATTTAGGTTTTCTTGAAGTAGTCAACGAACGGTGAGCTGCTTAGATGATAAGTACTGCATTCCTAATTACATGTATTCTGGTTCATTGGAATTCCTAGTTTCCTGTTGAATTAAACAGCTTTAAATATGCATGTGTTTCGGTGTACTTTCTCTTCTAATTTAATATATGCATTGCTTTTCATGTTCTTCATTGTTTCCATATCTCCGTACATTTTAAATCTGGTTCGCATTATCTGAAGCCATATTGTACAGGAATGAAGATTAAATTTATTCCTTAGGTGGATATCTCTGCTAAAGGAAATTTCTGCTTAATAATTTCTCTAAGATACTGCTCTAAAATGGGGTTCATTGGAAAACCTGTATAGGCATGCTGTATTGCATTGAACACAGACTTGGTCAGCTGCATTTGAATTTGAAAAATTCATCTTACAGTTCTGAAGTAATTGAAGTAACTCTTAGTTTTTAAGGGTTTGTAATACTTCTTTTAATGAATTAAAGGGTTCTTTAGCGGCAGATTCTGGGTCTTGGAATGAGAAGTTCGCAGGTTCGAAACATGATTCTATCAAACCTCCACCGTGTACCGGAAATATTTTCTGTCAAATTAAAATATATGTGCTTTGTGAACATCAAATAATTTAAGTTCTTTGAAGATTTTTAGCTCTAAAACAATTAACAGTTGAAATCTTACAACTTTATACGTTTAAATATATATTTATGTTTCGCCAATGTTACGATTTGTAATCTAAAGTTAGTTGAATTTCGGAATCTTAACTAAGATTGACTTTATATCACGAAATTAACGCACAGACAGGAAGGAGCAGGAAGTAGAGCCTTTATTTTCTTGTTTTAACGTAGGACTACGTTCCTCCCATTGGGCTCTCAGGAAGGAATTTGATTCACACGCCGAAACGCCACAAAAAACGTTGTATGGAAGATCATCTATATCTCGGTAACTACATATGTTAAAAACATAACTAATGTCTTATTTTAGAGATGAAGGGTAACAACAGAAGTTACAAAAAAAAATTGAAATCTGAATTGTAGTTCAGAGACTACTGAGTCGCAAAGTTGGGCAAAAATGCGCACGAATTAGTGACACGATCCTCTATATCTCGGTAACTACAGATGTGAAACATAACTAATGTCTCATTTTAGAGATAAAGGTCATCAACAGAAGTTTAAAAAAAGAGGAAATTGAAACCTCAGAACTTCGAGAAACAAAAGTGTCACGCGATGAAAGTAGTCCTACGCCTTTAACACCAGCGGTTGTTTGAAAAAGATAACCTCCCGTCATTTTTTTAAAAATTCTTTCGTCATTATTTAAAAAGGGCTACTTTCAACCAGATAGTGAAAACAAAATCGACAATAAATGCAAAGTACTAAAATATTTCCTAAATTCATAGTCAAAGGGAAAATTATTTATCCAGATATCAAAAAATTAATATTCTTTTCTGTTGACGAATCCAATCAGATTGTTTGTACCAGACCAGGCTTGTCGCATAATTAAAAAGGAATCCAAAAAGTATTTGTAAAAATAAATTTTATCGATTCTAGAATTTTGTATAATTTAAATATTTATTTTGAAATATACAAAGTTATTACAAATCCGAAATCAATTTCGTCAAAAATCGTTAAAATGTATTCGGAATGCATATTCCATTTCGGTACAGCTTTCATATACGCATCACTGGCGAGATTTCGTCATTTTGGAGACTTTCTGGTTACAATTATGTTTAAGGTACGGAAATTCTCGTTTTTGGAAATTGTAAAAAAACCAACCTAGATTCCTGATATTCAATAAAAAAGCGAAGCTACGAGGTTCCCGCTTTGCTGAAAGCGAAGCCTCTGATTTTCGTTTAAGTTAAAAAAATCTACCGGGAACGCGGAAACAAGAGAACACTAAAAATATCAATAAAACAGTCGCCATCTTTGTTTAGGCAACACAACCGACGCCATGTTTGTTTACGCTACAAAAAAGTTGCTTAAATAACGAAATACCGCCAGTAAAAGCTGTTCCAAAATAATATACATCATTATTCAAATATTATTATTTTATAAAACGCGAGGTATGATTTTATGAATTATGATTTATAAAAAGCTAATTGTTTCACATGATGCTGAATTATACTATCTAATTGTTTGAAATCTCTATCATGAAATTTTAAAATTTTAGAACTTTTCTTAGTGTGTAACTGAAATCATCAAGAGATGAAAATTATTCATGTAATCTTAAAATTTAAAACTTTATAAATTGCCATGAGGATTGCTTCGAAAAAATATTTCTAGGAACGCATTTTCGAAATACATAATCATTGTCTCGATAAAATAATTTATAATTGGATCTTTGGGAGAAGCTCTCATGCTTAGTTATAATTATTTATTAAAAGCTAAAATATAAATGCATGTGTTTCTCATCATAAATTATTATACTCTTTATATAGGTAATCAGAAAGAAAAGAGCATACATGAAGAAAAAATCATTTTACATAACTTTCAAACAAAGCAATTAAGTCCTAAGTCGTATTAAATGGAAATGCGGTATATTTTCGCGAAACAACTTAATTCAATGAAACGTCATTTTCCTTTTAATAGTAAACAGTAATACTGCATAACAGTTTGAAAACATATTTCACTCTCTTTGCTTGAAATAAATGATATGCTATTAGGCATTTTATATGGTTTTGTGAATGCATAACTTGAAAATAAAGGCCTTACACCTACTTGTAACCTTCCATGATTTAGTTATTTCAAAAATTATATTATAATATTTTCATTTTTTGTCTGAAATATCTATTGGGAACAGGATTATCAGGTTTGAAAATAATCTTTTCCTGATATTATGAAAATAATGCGTAAGGGAAATTGTGTAAATATCAAGAATCTTTTCCCCCCTTAAGACATAGCGAAAAAACACACGTAAACAATTAACCACACACCGTCTCTGGATTAAAATAAAAAATAAGAGCATTTTTTTCAGTAGAGTATGACAAAAGGAATAATTTCAGCGCAATATGTCATTATATTTCTCTAAAAGGAATTTTTAATATTTTATGCGAAGTTCATTTCCGACTAATAAGCAATTTACTTGTCGGTTTATTATTCTTTCTAACTTTCCATTATGCATGAGTTTCTGACCTTTAAATGCGTTATATTTTGGGTTGTGATGCCTAATCAATCTTTCAACGATTTATCTGAAATTTGACGTTAGTCTACAGAGATGATAGTTTAGAAGTACAAAGAAGAATTCATTTATATAATGACATAGAAGTCGTAAATTCAGATTAATACTTTGTAAAAATTTAATAGTTTACTTACATACAGGGTGCCCAATTAAATAAGGGCTACTTCCCCTTAACTTCAGAAAGATGACAGCTATAGTCATGAAAGTAGTGTTTAGGTAATGTAAGCGCTGTGCAATGAACCCAATTACAGCGCCACCTGGTGGCAAACTTCAGAGTTAGCGTTCCCAGCTCGAAAACGGAACAAAATAGGGGGAATTGCCAATTACAAAAGTGTAGAACGTTAACGATTTAGTACAAAAAAAACCCTACAGCACATTAATATGAAGAAAAGAACGCTTAAAATGCATGTTCCAAAATGGTGACGGGCAAAAGTAAAAAATGTTATTTCTCGAACAAAAAAATGACTCTATTATACTTTTCCTGTGGGAATAACTCAAACAGAAGGTATATGCGACCTTTCCGCCAAGATTGCAAGACTTTCGATGACGTATTACTGTTGTTTGTGCTAGCGCACCAACTTTTTTAGCCTCCACCGCCCTTTCTGCCAATGTGCCAGTTCACGAAGACAGAGCAAAGAAGAAAGAGAAGAGATTGCAAAGTGAAATTCAAACAAGTGATCAAATATGTATTGTAGATAACGCAGAGAACTTTGAACACCGAAAATAAGGGTATTTTGTAATAATATTTGTTTTTTTTCTCTTTTTAACCCGTCTTGTGACTTCACAGTTTCGAAAATAGCGAACAATAAAATTTCTATTTTAAGCGTTCTGTTCTTAGTAATAGTATGAGCAAGGTGTCTTTTTGAACTAAATCGATAACGTTCTACAACTTTGTAATTGATATTTCCCGCTTATTTTATACCGTATTCTAGATAGAAACGCTAACTCCGGTGTTTGCCACCAGAAGACATTGTAAGTCATCTCATCGCATATCGCATGAACTTTTTACTATACCTAGACACTACTCTCATGACTATAGCTGCCGTCGTTCTCACGTTGAGAGGGGTTGTCCCTTATAAAAGACAAATTGTTCACAAGTAAAATGAAACAGGTCAAAACTGGTCAACTTTTAAAATATGACTAACTAACCTGCTATTCCAAAATCACTTTCAACACACTATTAACTGTTAGTAATTTAGCTCAGACAAAACATTCCGTTTGTTTCTTTTCCCGCTTCGTTTCGCTTTGCATGCTTAGTAAACTATATGATTATCATGAAAATTGTTGAAAACTTCATGATTTGAGATAAAATTGTTAAGTTCAAAGATGTTTGTTTTCTTTATAAACCTTCTGAAGTTGTTCTGTAAATTCCTGTCAACTTTCAGCTCGACTTTAATTCCAAACTTTCTGATACAAGATGAAAAGGGAAAACATAATATGCTCCATAAAAGTTTTATTTCGGAGTCTGTGTTGGTCCTAAGTCGGCCTAATCATTCCCGTTATTGCAAGATCAGAGGATCAATGTTCATATACATCCAGAACTTATTAAGTAAGTTAAGTAGTTAACAGTTTTATTAAGTAAGCGTTTTCAAAGCGGTATGAGTTAAAGAAGTGGAAAATAAGTTGCTTTATAATATCTCGTACATTTATGCTCCATAAAAGTTTAATTTGGGAGTCTGTGTTGGTCCTAAGTCGGCCTAATCATTCCCTTGATTGCAAGACTAGAGGATCAATGTTCATATACATCCAGAATTTACAGCGTATGTGAAAAGGTTTCGGTTAAGTTCTTCTTATTAAGTAAGTGTTTTCAAAGCGGTATGAGTCGAAGATATGGAAAAAAAGTTTGCTTTATAACATATCGTATATTTATCTGATCACGTGCAACATTATGATGCCGTCACATAGCTTTAAAAGAAGAAACATACATAAGTTATTGGAAAAGTATGGGGCCTTAAGCGTTCACTTAATGGAAAAATGGAGTTCACTAATTTTACTTAATTTTAATATTTTGACGGAGATTTATTCTTGCAAACACCAAACTTATTATCTACTTGGTCTGGCAATTTAAAGATTGCTAACAATAAGTTCTTCCATTTGAAGGTTACCAGACATTTCCTGATATCTTCTAAGACGGATCATAATATATTCGTATATATGGTACTACATATAAAAAGAGACCAAAAAAATTTTAAAATGACGCCAATGTAAATTGTGACGTATTCAGTGTCGAAATATTAATTATAACATTAAAAATGTTTCTAAGCAAACTTATTCTCCGTCTGTAAAAATAATCTTTTTGACACTTTTAAAGAATTAAAATTTATAAACATTATTGATGATACTGATATTTGTTCTTTATCGGAAAAGTTGAGAGTTTAGACATTCTGAATATTTCATACTTTTACTCAATCTGTAAACACAGAAGCACAACACTTATGCTGAAAATAACTTTTACATTTTTATGCATTTCAAAATTCTTAAATATTACAACAGTTGCTAAGCAAGGCACATTTTGATGTTATTTTTGTTTTCATTCACTCGATAGTTTACTCTTAACGCATTCTTTTAACTTGCTCACTTTCTGATCCAAAGACAGCAACCAACGTTATCATTCTTCGAAATAGCAGTGCATGATGCATTTTTATCAATGTAATGACCAATAATTAGGTTCTATCATGTCTGAAAATGAAAAACAAATGTCTTTAAAACGATGGTCAATAAATGGATAGTTTTCTAAAAGTAACGCATAAAACATTGAATAAATGGTAATTAAACTGTCATCGATATTTTTAATACATCTTGAATGTTTATATCCAATAAAAATCAACTGAGTTATTAACTGGCACAATACTTTTAATAAACGAAGTGACGAATTAGTAGCATTAAAAACCGTTATGTGTACCATTCTATGATAAGTTCTCATTAATTCCAAAAGTCTTTTTGAATCCAGTTACAGAACGCGTTTCTCCATCTGTTTCCTATCTGGTATTTTCTCAGAAGTTTTAATATCAATGTCGTCTTAGTTCTTTCAGTGTACATTAAAACATCTTAAGGAATTTTAATTAAAGATCCTTTATATGTTTTTCTGCATATACTAGAATCATCTGAGAATTCCCGCCAGTTCGATGTATTTTTCATTCCAACTAGTAAAACCATTGAGACAAAACGTTCAGCCGTTTCCAATTTAATTAATTTCGTCAAAACAACAAATAAAATGGGAGAAAATAATTCTGCTGATTTCGAATGTGGAATCTTCAGAAAAATGTAAGCATATAAAAATAGAAAACTCATTCTAATAACTCTTCATTCTCTCGCCATCTTAGCACAATGAAGAAAGTATTCTTTATTTATTCATTCGAAACTGCACCCGGGGCCGTGAAAATAATCTCTCTAAGTAATTAAACTAATTCGATGGCTCAATAAAAATGGTCTGACAACAGAGATATCTCACATTACTGCCTTTTGCTAGGAAATGATCGTCAAATGGAGGATTATATTTCGTTGCATTTCAATGATATTTTTGGTCGTTTCTTAAAGTAAAAATGGGACATGAAGGTGAAAACTCATTTTTTCACATAGAGGGAATTATGCAGTCGAAATTTCGCTGTTTACTCTAGCGTGCGGTGCTTCCTTCATGTCTGATGTAAGAAGATTAAACTAGGTTTTAAGTCTCAATTTTCTTTAAACACATAGTTTTAAGGTTGGTGTTCTAACAGAAAGGAGAATTTATTGTATTTAAAATGTTCTTAATTACTCTATTTGGTTTTAAACAATTAAACTGTTATATACTTGATAAATTTGCTTCATCAACGGAACCATTTATAAACATGGAATATAGAATCTAAAAAAAGAAACTAGTTATGTTTATTTCATTTTATTATAGATTTATCGAATTTCCTTAAAAATGCCTAGTTTAAAAGTTGAATATTGGAAAAATAAATCATTATATACAAACTGATTCTGAAATTGCATATACATTTCTGCACCACATTGTAGAGTTTTCTAGAAAAGGATAGCAAAATGAATTCAAACATTTCATTGCATTTCAAAGACATCTTTGTTGATCATGAAAAATCAAGAAGAGAAATAGATCATTGAGTCAAAAATTCACGGTTTCACGAAGATTTTTAGTCAAAATCTGGAATTTTAAGACAATTGGAAAATTTGTTCTGACCAATATTTTTGTGTTAGGAAAAAGTTTGTCTTTGATTACAAGATTGTATTTTATTAAGTACGTTTAAAATTATTTTTCGACAAGGAACGTAATACGTATATACTAGAAAATCACCCGTCATGGTATTACGCGTGCAAATTACCTCTTCATTCGAGAGATTTACCGTCAAATTTGACGTGTTTAAATATATATATATATGTATGCGAGAAAAATGTTTAACATTGATTAAAAACAAATGAAATAAACATATGTTTAATGGCAGATTGTGATGGAGTTTCGGCTTCGATACGTCTTCTATAAGCGGATGCATCTAATGCACGAATCCTGTCCAGCAATTTGCCTTGCTAACCATCTTGCTTTCCTTTCCTTTGTCATCCGCCGTCTTTTTGCGATGAGTTCTTCGTCGGTATTCATCCTAAAAATATAGTAAACTAATTCATGATTGTAAAGTATTAAATTATAGTAAAAAATATATACAAAATATTTACATAATAATTCAATAACCATGAAATTCTCAGCTTGTCAAATGTAAGTCAAAAGTAAAAATGTCAAAGGAATTCTTTTTCAAAATTCTAATCAAAGCAAAGCACTTCTCAGCTTGTCGAACGTTACCAAAAGATATTATCAAACTATATGATCACGATTGCAATAAATAATCAGACGCATCGTGGCGTCTAAACTATATCACGCGCATGACTTACCACTGACGTGACTTACTACTGTCTCTTGAAAAAAAGGAAATTAATTTATAATATATGATTGATATAATTTAAAATTTCTAGGAACTATTGATCATAGCTAGATAAATTTTATATCAATAGATAGCAAATTTAATTTCACTATGTTAGAGCTATTAAATTTGAAATTGGAACGACAATTACTTTTTAAATTTAAAATTACTGCAATTTAGGTGCTTTAACAATGAAATATGCTGTTTAACGTTTCGCAGTGCTATGGCGTGAATTTTAGTGCTGGACATTATATATATATATATATATATATAATGTCATATTTTCATATTCAAAACGAAATTAACAAGCATATCTATAATGCAATGCAAAAAATTATATTTTTAATTAAACTAAATCTGAAATATAATCTAAAAATAAAAATGCTAAATATATAGTGAGAGCATATGGAAAATTTGAACTGGCACAATCACATAAAAGAATAAAATATTCTATGCGTATTGTGCGTCATTCAAAAAAATCAAAAGCTTTAAATTTAATTCAGTAACACTTTACGCTAAAATGTTTGAAATATTTTTAATCTATATTTTTATAAATAGAAATTTTGTTTATCCATAATATTAGCATACCATTATAACGTTCATTGTTAAAATTTTGTGAAAAATATTTAAAATTGGAAACTAAATATTTTACTACAAACTCCATATTTTTCTCAAAATTTTAACAATAAACGTTATAATGTTATGCTAATATTATGGAAAAACAAAACTTCTCTGTGTGTGAAAAATATTTAAAATTGGAAACTAAATATTTTACTACAAACTCCATATTTTTTCTCAAAATTTTAACAATAAATGTTATAATGTTATGCTAATATTATGGATAAACAAAACTTCTATTTATAAAATATAGATTAAAAATATTTCAAACATTTTAGCGTGAAGTGTTACGGAATAGTTTAAAGCTTTTGATTTTTAATGATGCACAATACGCATAGAATATTTTATTCTTTTATGTGATTTGGCTTAGTAGAAATAATTCTTAAATTTTGAACTGTTAATGAAAAGCTACTATTGACGAATTTCCAGATGATTACTATGACATATATTTAAAGGAAAAAAACTTAATTTCTAACAATCATTTATAAAGAATAAAATGCTTATTCACTACTCCCTTCCTTTACAAAAATTTTGAAATTAAATAAATCTCTAATTTTGCAATATTAGGATAAATCTATTTCGAAGCATCAAGTGAAATAACATATTATCGCTAACTCAACCCTTTCTCACAATTACTTTAAATCCATCAGAAATATGCAAACTTCATACAAAGTTACTATCTCAAAACCATTTTCTTCCATCGCATATCTTGAGTATTAAATCGAAAACTCTTTTCAAAGCCTTAATCGAATCCTCTTAAGGCTCCGCATTCGTACTCATAACGAAAACAAATCGAAAAATCTGTATCCACACGTATCTCCGAAACGTTTTCCGAATATCAAGATGTATGCGCGTCATTTCTCGGGCATAAGCGGAAAGGGAGATGCTGCTCTGAATTGAAAGAGAATACATATTCTTTTGTTAGAAGATGTGCTTATATTCCCAATGCATCCGTCATCTTCTATTATTCGAAGTAGGATCTCTCTTCCGTTCTTTCACTTATTTTTTTCTTATTTCACTTATTTCGGAACAGTCACACGCTTCAAACCTCCCGAACACGTTCGTTTCCGTTTCCCAGAACATGCAGGTTTCCTTTTTTTCGTGACTGGTGAGTTTTTCTCTTGTTTAACTATTTCTTTAATGCACTGGCCCGTTTGGATTCCGTGCCATGGGGTGAAATTAGACTTTACGCATTAAATAACAAAGAAGTGTTATCTTCTCGGCTTTCTTGCATATTTCCACAAAATGGCGATTTCTGCATTTAGCTTCATAGTATATTTTGAAAAAAGCATTTCATCAAGATTTTTTGATAGAGTCCATAATTTAACTCAGTTCTACAATTTTGATGTAGAGACCACAAACCAATTTTTCTTTCTCTGACTAACTACATTTTTCAGTTATCGTGTTCACAGACATATGGATATCTATGCAGAGAGACAATCGAACTTTGGGCATATTTTGGCAACATTCTGATGCATGATGCACTATTGATTAAAATTAACATCGTAAATTGCATTCATGTAGCTTGTTAAGTTTAAGTGTATTCGTTTTGATGTACAAATGGACACGCAAACGGACATCTTCCTTTCGATGGATTAAGCTCAAACTTTGACATTAATCTGCACATTTTGTGTAAAAGTTATTATCATCCATCTTATTTTTTTGGTTGCATTTTGAGACACTGTTAATTTTCCTGTCGTGGACTTCTCCACATGCTATCTTGTTGCTAATTTATTGCTCTTTCTCTAATTATGCCACTGTGGTCTACATGGCTGGTGAAACTCAAACACCAGTTTCACCAGTTGATCAAGCGCTTCCGTTATGAGCAATATATTACACTGACATTTGTACGTAAACTTCCAGTGTCCTAAATGGCTAAGTAGATTTTTTATTCCGTTTCTGCATAAAAACACACTTCCTTCTAACTGTAAGAGTTCAGCACGTACGAAACCTCCAAATGATCATTTTTGCTCACACACGGCCATTATCCGAAACTTCTGAAAGTTCAATACTTGAATTCCTCTGACCTCGGTCTACTTGGTCGCAAGAAAGCGATTATCTTTTGGCATCCAGTCGGCTTTCACATAATGGGTGGGTTTTCCTCGAGTTGGGTGGGTTTGGCGCGAAGGATATAGGGACTTAACGACGCAGTCTCATCCACACAGATGAAACAATCACACAGATAAAATTACAAAAATGTATATATTCGAAACGAAATGGATCTGAAACGCGAAGGTTCATCAAAATTTCGAGATAGGACTTTTAAATGATTATAATACTTTAACTTTGTAAAGTATAGATCAGGGATAAACTACAATAAAACTGGCATGCAAATACTTATTTCAATAGAAGTCTGTTTATTTAATTTAATATCAGAAACCCGATCATATAAGAGAAATAAGCTTCTGATTACAAAGATCTTAAGCTTACTCATCCTGGATTTTAAGCTCTTGGTTATTCAAATCATTCACATGTGAAAGCATATCGTAGAATTATTGTTGACATGCACTACTTAAGTATAATCTGGTTCTAAAATAAAAATTATAAGATCACCAACTAAAAGCAAAATAAATAGACAAACGAGTGGGGTCCATTTATGTTTACGTGATTCTCATCAGTTACGCAGTGCACATTTAATTCTGGAATGAATTGCGTATTTTGTAGAAGGTGAAAAAACGTGATCGCAATTGAATTCAAATGTTTAATATCAATACAAATTCGGTATTGAAATTGAGAAATAAAGCAAATAAAATTAAAAGACTTCTGTATTTTCTACATTTCTACATTTGTTTTGTCGTGAGTTTATGGATAAATTAAAATAAAAAAAAATCCTATATTTTCATGCCAAAATCTTCCGACAATAAACATTAATTTTATTTAATGTATTTTGTTACCATTATTTCTTCTTTCTAACATTTTTAAATTGGACTTCAGCAATTTCAAATTCTTCTATGCTTCTATACTAATAAAATTCATTTGATGTTCTCCTTGTTCGAAAATAAAATCGAATGCTAAAATGTTATTATCCAATTTCAATCATAATATTGTCATCTAAATTCTTTGGGTTTATCAGATTTTCATAGCATTCTTAATATCTTTATATTTTAATATTTTGAAACATCGCGACCTTAATTCAGACACATATTCTTGCTTAAATCCTTTGGAATTCATTTTAGGTCAAAATAATATATTCATGTAATGATTTCACTTTTTAATCTTCTTTAAATTAATTATTTTTTAACTCCACTGCATTTTTAATACTTCTATTTTAACTTCCATAGTGACGAGTTTCTTCGGGGATTCCCCTTCTCCAAAGTACTTAAGCTCTTTGCGTATTTTTAACGGTCTTTTTTTAAACATATAAGCCTTTCTACTAAGACGCGCCACTTCGATCGTAACTTTTCACGCTTGCTTATAGACGTTCTTTAAATTATGATTACTCTATAAGATAATGTAACCTGCATTATAATCTTAAAAATGGATAAATAGAAATGGGAATAAAGTAATGATTGAAACAACTACGGACTTCTTAATCAAGATACGTGTTACTCCTCAACTAAATGTTACATTCAAATTTTATTAAAATACAAATTTGAAAAATTCTTCCGAAAAATAATTCAATTAGAAAGTTTGTAAATCGAATGTTTAAAAAAAGTAATGAAAAGATTGTTTGATAAAACTATAAAAAATAGCAATGGAGGCATAAGACAATAGTTAAACATTATCATTGAAAAAGTTTCTTTGTTATTTTAAATTTTGTATTCCAGAAGACATCTTATGAATATTTCTTATTTCAGCTATTTCTTGTGTTTCTGCTAATTGGAGTACTTATATTAATAGTCGTAAATAGATACTGACGATAAAAATGATTCACAATAATTAATTGCAGGAAATAAACTGGAAACCATAAGACCAAAATAGGTTTTTAATCAAATAAGAGATATTTACTTGGCTGAAATAATATTTAATAATTAAAGATTTAAGGTTCTTTAAAATTAAACTTTTATATTTATAAAAAATTCCTATAAGGATTGCACATAATATATTCAAAAGCATTTATGTTAATATTTAAAAATTAAAATAATGCGAATTTTAAAATAGCTTATAAAAGATTTTCAAAGTGAAAAGAATTCAAATTGTCACGAATGTACTTTTGAATTTGCAAAGCCATCTTGAATTTACTAGGAAAACAAAGACAACCAAGAGACGTAAACAATTCCCAAATGATTTAAATTTCAGTAACGGAGCTTTAGGAAAATCGTCAAGCACACAAACGAACCTGTCAAGCAGTGAATTTCTGCTTAAAGGAACATCAAATCAATGTTATCTCAACTCCGAAAAATTCTCTTTAAAATAGTTATAGTTAAATACGCAATCTGTTCCATTCAAGCCATTCACTGAAAAGAGCTCGAAGTCAAACGATCGTGATAGAATAGGTTGAAAGCAAGCACCCAGGACATTCTTTCAGATCCTTTAAGCCAACGCATGAATGCTCCAACAACACAGCAAATAATGATCCGGAGTAAATGTATCAAACAAAGGATGGACTGAAAAGCAGAATTTCTCTCTGCTCTTTTCGCATATTACCCCTTTCCAAATTAGAATGGCACTGAAAGAAATGTTAAAAAGGAGAGAGCACAGAGAAGAAGGCCTCTGCTAAACAACTCCACTACGCTGAGAACTTATTATTGAATGCCGATCTTCCACGTTATCGATTCCGATGCTCTGTAGATGGGGTAATAGGGCCAAGAGTGTGTCTAGCACCGTATCATCATCAGCATTTAGACTATTATCATTATCAACGGTTGAGAGGAAGAAATTCGATTGCATCTTTTATTTGATAGGAGAGAACAGGGAATTTAGTGCTGTTAACATGAGACCTTTATCCTTCTGGCGAAAGGAGCATGGATGTTAGGGGAAATTAGGAGGGATTTTTTCTTTTTTTCATGGCGAATGAATAGTAGAAAAGAATTCGGAGAATAGCGTCAATTTATTATTTTTATTTTTGGTGCGTTATGGTATCAAACGATGCGTAAAAATTCTTTTAAAATTGTTGAGAGGTTTTGATTTAAGATGGTATTTTTCCGATTCGAGTGTACACTTTTCTTCGGTGTTTTCGATAGTGTATTGAGAAGAGGATCATTCTGGTTCACGGACTTTGTTATTCAACTTATTTGTTAGGAAAAGGAAATTATTCTTCTAATATAAGTAGATAAATGGTGTTTCTAAAATAGGATTGCAAGTGTGGAAGTTATTTCTATGTCCATTGTAGTGTTATTTACAGCTAAATTAAATATGCCACGATAATAATGTAGGGCAATAAGTTGATGTCTTGTTTCATTATTATATGATTATTTTTATAAAATGAAAAATGTTCTTTCTAAAGTATAAGTCCAAGTATATATCTTATTTTTATCTTATATATATAGCATTTCAGTCTTCAAGAATTTATTAACAAATTATATAATTTGAAATGACAGTTTGGTAACAGACAATGATAATAGAATTAGGAACATAATTTTTTTTATAATTGTGCATTAGTATATGGAATGCCTAAAACTTTTTAAGAGAAGAAATATTCAGGTCACTTAGAATAAAACATTCATTTTGGTATTTAATAGAATATTTATAATTTTTGGCATTTTGGTATGTTTTTTTTCCTATATTACTTATATTGTGTAATTTCTTTCAAATTGGTTATTGCTTTACTAGTTCCTAAATCACTACATAGATGGCGACAGGAATTATAAAAAAAAAACTCTTTAAAACAATATTGGATTCTAAATGTTCAAACACTTTATTTTATAAAAATTTTAATTATTAATTGATTATATAATTTTTCTTGTTTTGAGATTTTTAATATAAGTATCATACTAATTTTTTAATATTAAAATAAATTAAATTATGTGGTAAATTTAAATTGAATCAAAGTTAGAAATCTAGTTTTGGGAACCTGTGACGTCAAGCTAAGATATATAAGCTGATATATCAAGTGCATTTGGTGAGTCTTACTGTTTCAATATGGAAACTTACCTTTTTGGAGAATTTTGAAATATTCCGCTTCACTTAAATAAAGAAATAAACTGTATCCATTTTCTCCCCTTAATTTTTGGAAACGAGCAAGAAATAAACTTAAATTTCATACTGCATCTCAACTTAAGGGAAATTGGATAGCTTTATCTAATGAATCTTAACTGAATATAGTTCATTATGTTTCCCAAGAAAACACTTAGCCATTGTACCAAATCGATGTAATCCAATTTTCCTAGTCAATTTTGTATAATAGATTATTTTACTAATCTCTTAATCTGCGAGCTATCAAATTTTCAGTCTCCCCATGCGAAGATTAAATCTATTATAGCAATGCACAACAGGAGCCTTCGATGTTCATAATATTCTCAAATTATTTCATAAAATCTGGGTTAAGGCTCCGCTGTGGATCTTAAACGAGGTTGTTTGTACAACCATAAAATAATACTTTTACACGAAATACGATGGCCCTCTGAAAAATATTTCTAGCAAAAGAGTTTCATTTTGATCGGTGAAGATTTAATTTTTGAGCATTTGGCAGTAATATGTAAAAGACTAATGCATTCTAAGCATATAACGGCTTAATTTTTAAAATGTATCCGCAAAGAAAATGTACTAACGTATAGTAATTAAATAAAACGAAATATGTTTCCCAAGACCATTACTTCGCTAAGTTAAATATGCAATCTCTCATTTTTTTTTTAAATTATTATAAAAATAAAAGACCTAATGGCACTGAAACGTAATTTTTGTTGATTTGTGTCATATTAGAACTACAGCAGTGATCAAAGCTATTGTGTCTTTGAAAACAGTTGAAGTTTGTATGTCAAGTACATTATTTTATTTTTTGGCATTCTTTGTCTGTTTTATATTATTTGTGTTTTGTTTTGTGTTGTGTCTGGTTCTGCATTTTCCATCAATTTCTAGCGTATTACTGTAGTTGTTATGCTAGTAACTATAGTAATTGCGTGATATTGCTCTTAAGTTACACCTCTATGTAAATATAATTTGCCTTTTTTAAATATGGTGATGTTGTTTGAAGTTGGGGTCAGCAATCCTAATTCGTGCTTTTGTTTATCATACCCGGGGATGATCAAAAGACGATATAACCATTGGATTGAGTCGAATATTCCGGATTATACAATGGGAATTCAAATCCGAGAATTCTAAAAAGTTACTTTCCTTGTTACAGCCATAAAAAATATCCCAAACTATGATCTTGAATATGCTGCATGGACGATGCATTACAGCGATCATTTCCTCATCAAAATGCTAACATTTCTCAATTATTTCATTCAATCAATAACTCTTTTGTTCACTGGATGTGTATTAAATATGTATTCTCAAGTTGTAATGTTAGTTTTATGTAGATGGCTGACATTTAAGTTGAAGACTGTATATAAATGTCCTTACTATTAGTTAAAATTTCTAAGGTACTTTTAAAATCCCTTTCGGAAAACTTTATGAAATAAATTAAATTGAAACATTCTGATCTCAAATAAAATGAATTGATTTATATACTTCAGTTTTGAGACATATTATAAGTTTAATTGAAACATTTAGCATGGAGGATTTTATTTTTTCTTTTCTCCTAATTGAAATGATATTAGAAAGATATCTGAGTGACTGATGGACATTTTTACACATATTGATAAAAGTAAGAAATGATTTCAGTCATGCATAAAGTTAACGTTTATAAAATATTGGACTCCAATTTGAACAAATTCTGCTAAGAGAAAACTGTTTTTTTCTTTAAATAATCTCTTCTTTCCATGATATATTCCTGGAAACGAAAACGAATTAAGAATCTACTGAATTCTAAATTTGACTAATTCCTTGTAAATAATTATCTGTTTAGAAATTGATTTTGAATTTATAGACAAATTAAATTGGCATCGGAGCTGATTAAAAGCTTTACCCACCGAGAATCTTCTTGAATCTTCACTATGCCGTGTTTCCTTGATGTCAAGGCCGTGTTAAATTTCGCAAGAGAGCAGCACAGTCATTTATTTTGAAACTTATGATTTTCAAAGATTTATCTATCAGTTTTAATAAAGCTTCCGTTGCTCACCTACACTTCTTCTCCTCTACTCTTCAAACGGATGAATAATGATGGTATTTCCGATTCTGCGTTACTATATGAGCACTTTTGTACGCGTTTGAATGGAGCACTCTTTACATGTAGCACATTCTGTCATTGGGATACCTCCTTAAAACAGCCCAAGCCGTAAGATCCCCGACAGAACAGTCAAAGACGAAATAGCTTGTGCCGAAATAGGCCTGACAGAATAACCCAAACTCAAATTCTGAATGACATGAAAATTCATTATTTTGTTGGGGTTATTTTGTCTTGGGGTATTTTGTCGGGGCTCTTTTGGAAAGGGTTGTTTTGTCTTTGACTATTTCAGTACGTGCAATTATGTCTAGGGCTATTTTTTCGGGACTCTTATGGTGTGGCTATTTTGAAGAGGCACGTTTCACTGTCCATCAAATGGACTAATTTAGTCTTTTTATGTTGCAATTTTTCTATATGGTATATGTAAATAAAATGAAATTGTTTCTTAAAAATTGTTGCATAGCTTCTAAACAGCACAAAAATATACGGAGATAAGTGATATTTCTTTCATACTATATATTCATATGAATGTCTTAACAAAAGTGCAATTGTATAATTCAATAATATAATCTCTTTCATCTTGCTTTCCCTGATTTTTTTATAAATAAACAAGTTGTTGAAATTCTACTATAAAGAGGAAATATTTCAAGTAAAAATAAACGACTTTACTGTGCTAGACTGAACAAATTATAATTCACATATCAAGAAATACTGGAATATATTATAGAGTTTTATACCTTATTTATTTAAGTAATTCAGTAATTAGAATTGAAACAAGAAATTTGTTGATTGCATTGAAACAAGAAATATATTTTCTGCCAAAATCTAATATTTATTTCATAGTTATAGAAGAGCAATCGTAATGATTATTTCTGTTATATGTAGAAATTGGTTAAATCAAATATACTTTAATTTCTTTAAAAGAGAATAATTAAGCAAGCTATTTATTTAAATCAGTAAAATCAATATAATTATTTTAATAAGGGAAATTAATAAGGCAGTAATGGAAATGCCTTTCATTTTTATGCTCTTAATTTCCAATTTTAAATGAAAATGGGTAATAATTTTCAATGATATAGGTTTCTAATCTATCTCTGAACTGAAAATTATTTTTGAAATATGTCAATTTTAAAAATATGAATTTTTGAAATTTGTTAATTCTTTCACAGACGTTTCATAATTGATTCCTTTCTAAAAATTGAGCATTCAAAATCATTTCGATTTCACTAATAATTATAGCCAAAAGCAGAAATTGGTTATATCAAATATGACTTTCATTAATTTAAAAAGGAATGATGAAGATGAAAATTTAGAATAATACTGATATCTCTAATGAATCATTAATCTAAACAACTTTTGTAGGTGTTTAAACAACTATAATACTTGTTGACAGTCAACCATATGTAGAGAAGATCAATTCACTTTTTCTAAAGTATCAACCTTAAATTAATCATTTCAAATTGATATTTAGCTTAGTAAAATAATATTTAAAACCACACATCAAACAAATGGATAAAAATTAATATTTCCTGGCACCGCCAAAATAAACTTAAAATCCATTATACTTTAGATATTTCAAAGACGGGATTAACTCATCATCTTCTATTCGTGATATGTACATTCGTTTGGTTTTAAAAAGGCTCGTGAGAAAATTAGTGTGTATTAGTGTAATTCATTCATATCTCAAGACAGAAGGAATTTGTTGTCTTGTTCTCTCGAATAACATAAAAGAGAACTTGGAATTAATTTCATCTTGTGACATAATCTTACTTTAAATTAATGGATGTTACATTACAGACATTGAATTGTTTGCTGCTTTAAAGTATATGTGGTTTTATGCCAAAATTCAATAAATGTTCGTTTATAAAAATATGCTCATTATATGAAAATATAATTGTGCTATGATGACAGTTATTAATTTATTTAAATTATGGTTTTTCTCGAAAGGCATGGATATTAAAAATGAAAATTGTCAAAAAAGTTATACATTTCATTTCTAGAATACCGTTTCCACCGTTAGTCACCATTGATGTTACGTTTCCCTATGAAATCATCTAGTTGTGATCTCGGTCCCTTTTTGCTATCAGTATACCTTCACGGAATGGGGAATAACAACGAGTTTTCAACTTCAATTGCAAATTTTTAAATGTCAGAAAAACTCAATTCCGATCCCCTCAGGTCGCCGCCATCTGTGACACAAGTTTTCCACATTATTCTTATTTTACAAAATTTGTGAAGCATACTGTTATAATTGCTTAAAAAACGAATTTTACGTGGCGAGCGAATTTTCTTTAGAATTTGTGAAAAATTGCTTAAAATAAACGCGTATAATGATAGTACTTTTTTTCTTGTTTCGTGGTAAGCTTTCTAAGGTACAATCACTGCGATGAGAAAGATTTGCAAACATCTGGCAGATGCTTTGGAAGCATTGTCAAATCAAAATAATGTGCACGATAATAAGTATATTTTAGATTCTTAATTGTGAAAAAGATAGATTATGACACTGAAAATAAAAATGCATATGATCTAAGAGATTACCGTGCCTAATCTGAAGCTTATAATAGCCGCTCCTAACGAGGTTTAAATTAAAGTTGACCATTTGTGACAAAAGGATGAACGTAATGGTTCACTTCCAGTAGATTGATTAATTCATTAAAGATAAATGGAACACTATATGATGTGTATAGTTGTATAAATCAGACGAACAGACATTCTCTTTTATCATCAATAAAGCTTCAACACTATTCACCACATGCTATTTGGTACAAAGGTGCATCAACAATACGTTCCAAATCAAACTGCTTGCCCGATGTAGATCTTAGTGAGGCATCATTGTGTACGTAATCAGCTGCGCAGGTCAATTCTCAGCAGCTGCAACTACTTCAAGCGTCTAAACTCTCTCAATTTAATCGGCCATTACTCTAATGCAGTCCAGATGAACTCTATTGAGTGGATTAATGATAACCAATACAAGCATCGCTACCCTCTGGAATCAGAAGCGTAACACCAATACGATGATTTCAAATAGGCAAGTGTTAGATAAACTAAATTTACTAGATAGTTACTTAGCGTTAATAGAGATTAGAAAACGTGACTAAGCTATGTTCAGTGAGACACTGTTGCGTTCTCTGATATGAGCCTTGGTTAGTTAAGGTAAAGAATAGTGAGTGATATTCTTCATTTACTTAATTTAGTTAATTAATTAAATTTCTGTCAGTGAGAAATTTTAATGAAAAAATGCACCTTGCTTTGCTTAATAAAATGTCTGAAGTGAAGCCAATGTTGTAAATTTGTATATTTTCACTTTACATGCAAATTATGGAATATATCTCAACTGCAAACATGAGATTAGAAATGCTGTGTCACACTATTAATCTAATCACATGAACAAAGCGCATAAAATTGTGTCGTAGAATTTTTTCTTGGCACATTGTAAGACGAGGCTGCATTCTTTAAGTTATTGTTTCATTCCTTGATATAACACTCACAAGAAGGTCAGTATAAGTAGGGTAAATAATGTTCTTCGTATACTTAATTTGGGTAATAAATAAATGTTATCTTAAACGGTGACATACTTCATCAATGGAAAGTGCCTTGGTTCAATTGCTACAAGGATTATTATGTACCCTATACTGACTATAGATATGTGCCTTTCTGCAAAATGTACAATGTGTTTTGATAGGTAGTTCCCATGTAGTTATTAACTGTGTTGCTGTTCTACTATCTTTTAGTGTTCCAAAAACCTATGTTGTACACTTTATTTGATTTATCCTATTGTTTTATTTTATTCGCAAATCCTGACTCCTCTGTAATGGTGTTCTTCGCTTTTTCAACCCTGGTTATATTGAAAAATCGCTGCTATATATGCCATATGCTATTGCATAGTAAAAAGAAATGATTATTATTTTAAAGCAGTTATGTTTATTACTTTAATGTTTTTAAGTATTAAAGTTTGTCGTTTCCATGTATATGCAAATTAGATATAATTGTGTTACCAAATTTCGTGTTAGCACTTTAAATTACTTCATTTTGTACGCTTCCTTGATGAAATTAAAGATTCTGAAAGCGCAACAGTCTATCGGTGGGTACTATCTTGAAATACTGAACAATTTCAAATGAAATAAAAAGCATGGCTGAAGCAACTTACATAAAGCGACAAATAGCTAAACTTTCATATATATCTGCGCAAACACAAAAACACAAATGATTTCGCCCTTTTATTTCCATGTGTCTCTTAAAATGTCCTTTTTACTAAAACTCCTTAGAAGATAAAACCCATTAAATAACTGGATTCCTTTGTTGAATTTAAAGCGAAATAACTAGCTTTCTACATTTCTTAAGTACCAACATTAACTGAAATTCTGAATTTTGAATCCAACATATGCAATGCTATTATACCCCATCTACGCAATTCAGATAACAACCTTAATCTAAAACTAATGCTGCAAAATCGAGAATTGTTATCACCGTCAGCGACAACACCATAGGGAATTTTATCGGTTTAACCAGAATAAAAGTACGCTGCATTCACAAACAGTATCAATAAAAGATATTATTTTATCGGAGATATAATATTTGAAGCTCATTATATTGCTCGGTAAAAGCAAATTAATGAGTGTAATTCCATTTTAATTGGAAGCTAACAGTAGTGGTTTGGAGCTCTTATTTACGGATGAAGAGATCAATAATCGGAATGATGCGCACATATGAACGCGAAGATATTCTTCCATGGATTATTGGATTCTTTTAAGTTCGGATTTGAATGCTTTTTTATGACTTTTTGGACTAAATTCAAAGGAAAGTAATTAAGAATTATTTAGGATTAAAGCTCAAGAGAACTCATTTAACCATCAGTTGTAACATCATTAATTATGTATTTTGTGGTTTTGATGAATCTGGAAAATTAATGGAAAATTAAGGAACACATTGATGCTCATTTAATGGCGCTTGGAATTCCTTTTATACTTTCTAAATTTTTCAATGAGAATAGATATTTAATATGAATACCCAAAACATTTTAAATATTTTAAGGTTAGATACCAATTTTAAAACTACAATATATCTGTGAATCGCAAAACCCATAGTCAGTTTAGAAGCTACATTCGGTTAATTCTCGATGAGCCTCTTAATTTTGAAATCGTTTGAAACAAGGTATGACACTAGTTCCAGCACCCTCCTATTCAAGTTCCCATACCACATAAACTTGAGAACGAGAGATAATGATTTGGATTGTAAAAGGAATATCTGGCATTTTACTGTTCAACAGTCAGATCACAAGCTGATTATTTTTCTTCATAGAAGGTCAAAATTATGGCATTTTCACATGTGGCATGCTCACACGGCTTACTAATTTCAAAAATTGTCCTTCCTACGTAATTTTGAACTACAAAGAGTGAGATTTTTTTATCATTGTTCAGTTAATCAATCTCTATTCTGTCTATACAATTAGAATTTAGCATAATGTCGCAAAAGACAAACACATCAGGAAGGTATGCGATTGCAAGCGAAAAAGTAAATTACAAGAGAGTTAGGCTATCTATTTCTCCGTTATCACTGGAATACTTGAATATGGGAGAAATCAATAATTTTTAACGGTGGTAGATACTTCTGAATTTTTAAAGTTTTGTTTTGAAAAAATAACTTGTGACTCTCATTTCAATAAATGTAATAACATTCTGAGCATATCATTGCTTTTCAAATCGGTTCCAGTTACACTATTTGCTGTGCCTAATTTCAGTTTTTGGTAAACAAGTGAAGCAATTACTCAAATTATCTATAATAAATCAACTTAAAAATAGTAATAAACTTAACATAATGTTAAAATGAAAATTCTTCGATCCCTTCCTATTGATTAAAAAACTTTCATTTCAAATGAGTGAAACGAATTCAAAACAAAATTTGTTTTTTTTTATGTTATTGTATGATATTAAATTTCTACTAAGGTCTCCTCCTAATTACGCAACTAATATATGCAATTGAAAAACTCGATTTCAACAATCGTGATAACAAAGTAGTTGTCATCACAGGCTTAAAAATGCTATATTAGCTGCAAAATAAACTTATCCTTCTAAATAAGATGATTATAAAGCCATTCTACATTTGATACAAAAGAAAAATTTATTGCACACTGTATCATATTATGTAATAATAGGTAAGAAAACAAATAGTAATAATAGAAAATAAATAATACCCACTTATCTAGGATTCTAAAGCGTTTAACCGAAGACCGACATTCTCTTTCCAACATATTTGACTAATTTCAGATTCTACAGTTCTAATTCCGTTACAAAACTGATAAATACAATATATCTATGCAGAATATACCTTTAAATATGGAATTTAAATTCGTCGCGGCATTTACCACAGCCTAAAATATGTCAAAATACATAACTTGCTGAGCTGAGTAGTCCTCAAATTCAGATTATAGACAATTTCAATAAGGTAAGCACGCCTTTTCAGTTTGCAACGTAGCGTTTTATCAGACTGTGGACTGCGCAATACCAAACTCCATATTTAAGTTCCTTTTAGAAACAGAAGAGCTATGTATGATTACATCCCATACATTTTGTATAGTCTCTAATATTACATGTTTTCTCCCCTAAATTTCTTAGTCTTTAAAACTATCAGTACGTTTGAAGTTCTTCACTAGATTCTTGATGACAAGTCTATTTGGTCCCGTGCTTCTGGATTTTTACGTGAAATCTTCCGTGCTTCCTAATACCCTATTCTACTCTAACGAGCAGAGACATGGGCCGATTTGTATTCTATTGCTTCAAGATTATTTGCAAAAAAGAATGGAATTACTTATAAGATTTAAGAAGGTGGTAAATGGTGGGTGACTTGTAAATTATTTAAAAGCAAAAGATTGCCAATGATTGCAAAAAGTTTGCAGTTTACGGCAAACATTGTGACATATTCTTTACAACTTTCGTGTTCTTTTCGTTTGCATTTCAATCAGATTTGTTTAACCAGGCACAAACGAATAGGATTAATTCACATCGTTTGGAAAATAAGGAAAGTGAAATAAACTTTGAAAATAAATAATAAACTTATATTCTGCCCCGGTCATGGAAATATTTAGTAAGAGAAATAAAACTTGTAATTCAGGCAAAGTACAGATCTAACCAAAATGTAAAGAGACTTTATAGTCATCTTATATTTGTTACTGACATTTCAAATCAGCGAAAGTAAATCACAACAGTGTATGTATTTTGAATTGATATTGTAAATTATTTAACTTAAGCAGAATGTTGGTATTCTCTTAAGCTCATTCTCTGTAAAGTAAAGTATGCAGTTCAACATAACATCCCTCAACCATGATAACAAAGCAGTAACTAAAGAGTTTCGGTCATTTCATTTTTGGCAGAAAAACAAATCGATGGGATGAGTTCCAAACAATGATAACTGATTCTTCGATATTTGTTACTGGCACAGTAATAATATATCTTTTATAGAAATATTTCTTGCGCCTCCGAAAAACCAGCTTTGAGGACCACAGATTGATATCGGAGATAAGAATGGGCCCAAATCGATACGTTGACTATTTTTACTCGAATCATTGACGATGCTTTCGAGACCCATAAATCATCCGAGGATGTGATGTTATCGACAGTCTTCTTCATGCTCAGCAAGCCGCAACAAATGACGATGACGTCAGGCAGAAGTATTTACCCACAAAGGATGTCTGCTTCACATACTTCTTCGCACTAATTGGTTCTGTTTTTTAATTAGCCGTAAGTAAGTGCCAGTGGAAATTGCGGATTCAGCAGTTCACCGCCAAATTGAATTTAAGACCTTTTCAACTATGGAAGTGGATTTTCGATGATGTAATCAATATATCAACTGCAAAGAAAGAAAAAATAAATTATGCCATTAAACATTTTGACAATAAAAATCTGGGCTTTCCAACCAAGAAAAAAATATTTCCTACTTAATGAAAAATCGATTAGACAGACTATAAGCTCTTACGAAAGATGCATAAATCATATCCAAAAATATCTGAAAGATTTCTGTAAAATAATTACATTGCTTAAGTTTAGTATCTAACTAAAATAATTGTGTACTCTAAGATTTATATCGTGTACCGAAATTAATTATATATGGCCGAGATAAATGACACTATGCATATTTCTTTCAATATTGGAAAAATGTTATCAGTTTGCTGTACTTTCGTCACACTACACGGATATATAGGTCACTAAGTCCTATTTCATTAAGTAACAAATATATTCACTTTATAAACGGCATCTCTTTGCACTTTTTCGATCTTTTTTAAATTTTAAGAAGTAATAAACCATAAAAAATTACAGTTTTATGATTTAGAAGTCAATAGACCAAAAATAGCAGATAACATTCATTAACAAGCAAATTGTTTATATAGAAGCCCGCACACAAAATCTTTAACCAGCTATGCTGCAAAGTTTAACTTTTTTAACATTCTGTCCTTTACCTCCGATAAGCATAATTGCATTTATAGAATTTAATAACAATAATTATACTGTAACATTCATACTGTATACCAATCGAATGTTCTTTCAATTTCCTTTGCAACATAAATGAAATTCGATGTTCTCGATTTACAATAGAAATTATACAGGATGCTTCAAAATAAAAGACGAACTCTAAAATATATTTACATACGCTGAAACAGAAATTTCTAATCAGAAAATAAGTGGGCTTGATCGAAACGTAAAGGAGCTAGCACAATTGGGAGCGTTATGGTTTCATTCCTAATGTTAATTAGTGGAATAACAAAATGCATGCAAATTCCAAAAGTGGAAGAAAACTTTTCTGTAAAAGTAATTTCGATGAATAAAAGCCACCACTTCAATTCCTGGGAAGTTCTTTTAGACGATTTTCAGGAGGTGGTGTTATGTTATGTTATGTTATGTTATGTTATGTTATGTTATGTTATGNNATGTTATGTTATGTTATGTTATGTTATGTTATGTTATGTTATGTTAGCTTTGATACAAGGACATATTAGTAGTTTATTATGAAGAGAGAAATAACTTTTGTTAATTGCTCCTTTATTAAAGGCATGGCGGAAATAACAGAAACGCATTTACGGTTTCATTCATGTCAAATATAATTCCTATTGATCATTATGTTCAGAAACCTTTAGCTGCTTTCAGTTTTAATTTTTAATGACATGGCTACGGCATTATTTTAATTATCGAAATCTTATTCTAGCTAATGCTTGAAATAATATCAGCCTATTGAAGTCTGATTTTAAAATTGTAACAGCAATCACTAACACCCATGAAAAAAAGATTTATAATTTCAATTGCTTAATTGTCTTTCATTAATATTTAACTGTTTGATTTAACAGAAATTCCATTAAAATTATATTCAACTAGAAGAAAACAGAATTGCAAAAACGTTTGATGTGAAATATTTTCCTATTGTAAAGATAGAACAATAAACATTAAATTCCAGATATAAAATGCTTTTAAATGACATAAGTAACACTTAAATCCCGCTTTAAAAGGAATGAATCAAATTATTAATTACTTTGTTTTCCACGTACATGCATTATTTTCAAATGAATGTTAATCTTCAAAGAACGTGCAGTAATTATAAGCATTGAGATATTAAATTTTAATTTCAAAGCCAAATGACTAAAATGCATTTTGCATTTTCAAATTATTTCTTAGAATGCAGCAAAATAACAAGAAAAACGATTAATTATGAGAACGAAAATGAACATTACAAACATCGTTATAAAATAAAAAGAAGTCAATGATTCTTTAAGAATATTTCATGATTAAATGAATCAAATCGCATTAAAAAATCGGAAGAGGTTCTAAATGATCGCTGATAAGAAGTATTATTTTTTTTTGTTGCTGTATGAAAAATAGATTTTGAAGAACTTTATCCCAGAGCTTCATTTCATTTTGCCTTTTGAGTTTTTAAGATATCCAATTACAAATACTTGCTTCTAATTTTTTTAATGTTAATAACTTTTGCCCGTGGGCCGTGTCGAATTACTTAGTACAAAAAAGTAAGCATTGGATGTTCATTAACGAGAAATAAAACATTTTTTCTTCAAATTTATATTGATTTTTTACATCCGCTTTGTATCTAGATATTTGTTTTTTTTCTTCTGAATGCTTAATATTAAATCTGTTTCGTTATTCTGATATCGGTTTATGATGACAGAGTTAGTGTACATTATTCCATATTTTTTGGACGCTATACATTAGGAAGTATGTACATAAGAATCAAAACTATTTCATGGTTCATATGACTTATCATAAAACTTATATCATAATATATATATCATAAAAGAAAATTTTAATCATTGCTGCATGCAATTTAGATGCATTTCACTGAAAAAGTTTAGAGCTTGCCAATTGGGCAGTTAAATCAATTATTCTGCCTAGAAATGCCATAGCAATTTCCGAATTATTACATCCAATGACAAATAAAGTACTTACAAAATTACGGAAGATCGAATTATCGGTAAACGACATAATATACATTTGTATGCATCCTGGGCCTATAGAACCAGTTTTATGAGGATTGACATTTTTTTATTCAAGAAGAATTTATAGAATGCTGTATTTGAAATGAAATTCTCTATTATTTGAACCTAATACTAAATTCCGCTGAAACATGCGAATAACTTCGAAATAAATTAGGATCACAACAAGGATATTTTAACTACACTTAATGATACATACCTTAGATTTTCTTTAAGCCGTCACTGTCTATAAATGTACGTTTGTCAGCTACGCTCAACAAGAGTTTGATTATACTAGAGATAATACAAATAGTAGAAACATATTTTCCTCAAAAGAGAAAGCAAAAGAATAGCAAATGTAGAAACTTTGATTTATTGCATCGCTAGGAAACGAAACTGAACAAACTTATTTCCGCGCGAACAACAATAAGTTCATAAAAATTTATAAGTCAGTAAATTTTAGGTTCGCAAAATCTTGGATATATTTTATCAGGATTGTCTCTTTGTCAAATTCGTCAAATAAAATGTTATTTATCTAGCATTTTTTTTTCTAGCATGTTTCTGGAATTTGAAAGTTTGTTGTTAAACCAATGCAAATTAGAATGCATTAAATGTATTTAAGTAATTTTTAAATATTTTACCAGGAACAAACTATTACAGTCATAGCCATGCATATACTGGCATGTATCTATATGCTACAGGTTGAACAATCTTGGATGGACAAGAAACTCATTTCCATCAAACAAAATGATAACAATAATTTTCTCCATATTAGTATAAGTATATTAAGATGTATTCTAATAGGTTTAGGAGAAATTAATTAAATAAAATATTCAAATTTCATTACTGATGTTGTGTGAAAACCCTTCTAAAGATTCTGAAGTTCTATAGTAAGGAGTATTTTTATTAAGAAATTTCAGTAAAGAATACAAATATAAAGTGTTTGAACAGGAAGGGTTATAATTAATTTAGAAATTATTTTCTGTAATCCTTTAATAAAGACAGTCAATTGTTAAAATGACTTTTTACGCCTCATTAACTTAATTCGCAATTGAAATTTAGAGAACCAAACTATGAATATCTCCAGTCGGACAACAACCTTCGCCCTGCCCAAACAATTTTTGAATGCTTAACTAATGCGCTTCGTATTAAACATGGCTCTCCTTTCACCTTGTGGTAAGGTTTTGGCTTCGAGGCCGGATAGTCCCAGGCTCAAAACCCAATTCCACAGAGTATCCATCGTGTATATGGGCCTGGTGCACGCTAAATCTCACGCTCTGGGTCAAATATCCTCCCACTGATCTAGCATGGAAGTGTGGAGTCGAGAGGAGCAGTTTGCTCATTTGACGTTCTCATTATCTGACTACGGTTCAGAATTACATGTTCCATCCCAAAATAGCCCTCGTTTAGCCTCAAAACTGAACCTTATTACTTAAATTTTCACTCGGTTGTTAAATAGCCACGATTAAATAACTGACATTCATTTGCTGTTGGAAGAAATTGTTTTTATGTTTCCAATTTGTCGATATCTCATGTATTTGTATTACTATTCCCCCAAATATATGATGGTGAAAATATCTTTTAAGTATGTCATCATTCTTGGCTTATCTGAACTTCATTTTTTTTCAGATATCTTCTAACACTTTGATAAATTTTCTTCGCATTGTTCCCCATCCCTATACGTTTACATTTTAAAGACATATTCGTTTCTACCAATAGTTGATTTGAGCCACCCTGTTTTAATTTAAAAATACAAGGTGAACCCAAAGGTTTGAAACATTTCAAAATTTAATAAAAAATCTAAACATTTTGATATCAGTGTGCGGTTTTCATTAATTTGCATTGCGCTCTCCATAATTGTTTTTTGCCAAAAAGAATTTTTTGATAAATTAGAAATTGAATTTTAATAAATGTCCTTACCGAAAACAGTATCGATGTACTGTTGTTCGTGCAATTCTTAATTCCAGTGAAGCGCTTCGCGTTGACCATGTAGGAATGCGAATAGACATTTGATGGATTCGTTCGGCATCATCATCTGAAGTCATGGCCTACCACTTTTTGGTCTGTCCGACACTCCTCCAGTCTCTAAAAATCACAAAATTCTGTTTCGACAAGAGCAGCTTTATGAAACGTAGTACGAAACTTTCTTTGAACGAATAATCGACTTTGTTTCAAAGTACCAACCGACACAGTTTTTGGTTTCTGTTGGAGTTGTCATACTTGCATGCAATGACGGATTGTAAGCTAACCTTACTAAGCTAATGCTGCACCACTAGCGCTATCTATGAGCAGATAATTGAATCATTCTTTATGCCAAAAATCTTTATACCGTGTAATGCAATTTAGTGAAAACTGCAAACTGATATCAAGTTTTTTTTATTAAATTTTGAAATCTGTCAAGGACATTTGGTTCACCCTGTATATTTACAGTTGTATTTATTCTTAAGGTTGGAGAGACTCTTCGAGTTCTGTGCCTATAATTTTAAATTTATCACCTAACTTTAAAAATTGAGATTTTTACGATAACTTAAAAATTTATATTTAATCAAATGTTAAGACCAATATGACACATTTATTTCTTTATGCGATAAAATCAGACGTGGATTTATGTCTTTTTTTCTCATTTAATCCTTTTTACTTAAAGAATCGACTTGTTTCACATAAAAGATGAAAATGTGATGAAAATTCCCAGATCCTGAGGTCAAAAATTAACACCAATATAAATCTTCATAAATACGTTTATACTTCTTTTAATTTTACCTTGCCGATGATACACTGGTGAAATAAATTAAGAGAATTTGCATATTTTATCGAATTTCATGAAAATAACTGAACTAGATGTAAAACCACTGCTTCTAGACGAAAATGCAAATCTTGTACGTCAAATACGTAAGCGTACACGTGTGTGTAGGCGGAGCTAGTAGAGAAACAGGCTAGATAAGCGCGCGTAAGGTAGGACGCATTTCGTTCGCTAGCACACCTCGGCGAATTTCTTGGTGTTATTTTGCAGCAATCGGTAAAATTCAAATTGTAACAGTAAAAATGAATAACCACCAACGTTTAGATGATGGAATGAGGTAGCGAATTGTGGGGAGGCTAGAAGCAGGCCAATCTCAAGTCCAGATTTGTAGAGAGTTCAATTTAACGCCCAGCATCGTGTGTAACTTATGGAAACAGTTCCAGGATACTGGATCCATCGCGACAAAGCCTGGACAAGGTCGTCCAAGAGCCATCACGGCCACAGAAGATCGTTATTTGTCCGAGGGATAGCGAGGCGTAACAGGGGTGCTACAGCTTCTCAGCTCTCCCGTGACTTGTACGAAGCCACAAGAACCCGTGTATCAAGGGTGACTGTTTCCAAAAGACTTCATGAGACAGGGTTGTTTGCAAGAAGACCTGCTGTTTGCGTCCCGCTCACTTCTACGAACAGGAAAGTCCGTTTAGCAGGGTGCAGAGAGCATAGAGATAGGAGTATGGATCAATGGGCGACCGTTCTCTCCACTGATGAGTCCCGGTTCAGCCTAAACATCGATTCTCGCCGTACGTTCATATGGAGAGAACCAGGGACCCGCTACCTACCCTCCAATGCCCGCGAAATCGACCATTATGGCGGAGGGGGTTTAATGGTCTGGGCAGGCATCATGTTGGATGGCCGAACACCTCTCCATGTCTTTGAAAGAGGCTCTGTGACTGGTGTGAGGTATAGAGATGAGATCTTGGAGCCCTATGTTCGCCTTTTCAGGGGTGCAGTTGGCCCTGAGTTCATTTTAATAGACGATAACGCGAGGCCACATAGAGCTCTTCTGGTCGACGAATTTCTAGAGAGTGAGGATATTCACCGGATGGATTGGACAGCAAGATCTCCAGACCTCAATCCTATAGAGCATGTCTGGGACGCTCTGGGGAGGGCAATTGCAACTCGCAACCCCCTCCGAGAACCATCCAGGAAATGAAAACAGCGTTGCTGAACGAGTGGGACCAATTGCCACAGGAAATGATAAACTGCCTTATTTCAAGTATGAAGTCACGCTGCAAGGCCTGTATATCTGTAAGAGGGGACCATGCCCCCTATTAACCCATTTTTTTGCTTATTCTGCAACCGCTGTTTCATAACTTCAGACTCCAAAGAGTGTTACGCACGATCATGCGTATATATTACAATTGTTGAATGGTTATTTGTTTTGTATTGTATCAATGTATGTACATGTCAAATTTCATTAAAATCGGTCCAATAGTTCTAGAGATAATCGACCAAGTCTGCAAATTCTCTTAATTTCTTACACCAGTGTAATTTTTACTTTTCGAACACGCAGAAAGATGTATAGTTCAGTTTTTCACTTTTAGTTTTGAAACACATTGCTTAGTTTCCTTGTACAAGACTTTAGTAAATCTGTTTTTCTGCAGGTTAAGCGCTAATTTTAACACTATTTATTAGAACACTATTATATTTTGAATTAAATATTCTACATTTATGAAATTAATGCTTAAAATAATTTCCCGCAAGTATTAGTCAAATTTTAGTTCAACTTAATCCATATTATGTGATGAACACAATTTAAGGCAATAAAGAGGACAGAAGTTATTACAATGAAATGTGTTATTCTTGTCAATATCATTTAAAATAAATTCTTTATTGCTCTCTTACAATAAATAATTATTGAAAATTTCCATACGGAAATGTTTCCAGTATATTCTCAGAACAACTTGATGGATCTCCCTCTACATTCAGAACAATATTCATGAAATAAACTGGAACCTGAACCAGTATTTTCCATCCCTCACGCAAGGTTAAAAATGGTTTCGAGTTCATTATACCGTCTGAAACACTTACTTAGCAGAATATGAAATCGCATTCTTCTCAGTGTGAATTTGCACCCCTGCACCATCAGCTTCTAAATTTGCATCAAACGTGTTTTATCTGTTTACTCCAGCAGCGAGCATAACTGCATTATTCCGAGTAAAGATCACGCATGGCTCGAAAATTCTCTTCCAAGTCGTCCATTAAAATCCTTCTGTCAGAAACTTTCTCACTTTCTCGCTGACGCAGCGTCCCGCGACATGGTTGCTGCTGCAGAGAAAGACTCATATCTTGTTTATTAGCAGTAATTTCTGTCTCGCTGCGAAAGGTGGGATTGTTTGCAGGGATCTCGCTGGGACTACTTCGTCCCTGAACGCATTAGTTTGCCACTTTCTCTCCATTATGCAAATTAGCCGAAGATGCTTTATTTTGAATCCAGCTTTTTCCTTTACACCGTAATGCATTTTCTTACCGATCGCAAAAACAATGGTACGCAGAAAACGACGAGATCATTCGTTATCAAAACTTGGAGATTATAAGCTTCTCTAAGGGATGCAATAATAGAAAATTAATTGTAACTTTTGTTCTTGTTGAAGCTAATCTTTTGGGAATTGGTATTATTCCGAGAGAGTAATGTATTGCGTTCATTAAAAATGAATATTGTATTTGTGGAAAGTAAGGGAATAATTGTTCCATGCATTAAAAAAGTGTACTTACGGTTTCATCTTAAATTTGAGATTAATCTTTTATTTTTGTATATTTCCGTATTTACTGTAGATTCAGCAGAATAATGTCAGCTATTTTTAGGTTTTCAAATAATTGGATTGTTAAACAGTTTTTTCCTTATTTTTTTACTTTATTGCATTTAGTTTAAGCATTTCATGCTTCTTTCCTTAACAGAATGTAGATTAATGTAGCTAAAAGAGCTAATTGCAAACAGACTGACAAGTTTTTTAGGAAGAGAATAAATGAAATACTCAAATGGTCCTACGCTGAATATAAATCATTGACACTTACTGTGGTGATGATGTTTAATTAAAATGTAACCGTTCGAGAAAAAAATGTATTTTCTATGTTGACTTTTCACAGAGGAAAATAAAATTATGAATAAAAGTGTAAGATCATTGCCGATTAACGGCAATGTATTTATGTATTGTTTTTTTATGTGTTTAGCCTCGTATATAAGATAATAGCTCTATCTATTCATATAATTTAAGAGTGTCTGAATAACTTAAAAAATGGAGAATGCTGTTAGAAAGCGTGGTGAAGGTGAAATGGAATGAATATTGAACTATTTCATCAAAACTCCGCAGTAAATGTCGTGAACGAATATTAGAATAACTCTTTACTAATTCTTACGTTCATACTGCTGTTAACCATTAATCACGGACAGAGAATATTCTGATTCTTTTTAACTTTAAAAAAATAATTACTTTTAAAAATTTCTATTTCTATTAACTCATCACACTTCGTCAGTTTTAATTCTGCTTTCTGTATAACTTAAATGGCAAAGGCAATTATGTTTTACATTGCAAGTATTAAATTTTGAAGACTAATTGAAAAAAAGAACATGCAAATTGTGTAAATATGAATCACTGTTAAGGCAGAAATGTAAATAATGCACCACTGCGCAGTATAGGATGAAGAGTTGATGGAGCCTTGCCTTTACAATGCACCTGTCACTACTTCTTTAACATATAATTTTAACAGATTGCAACTGTAGTTTTTAAATACCAAAACATGTCTACGAATGACCTTCATTAAAAAGCAATTTTGCAACACTGATTTGTCAGGTGTTTTCCTTCAATGAATGTCAAAAATTAAAACTATAAAATTATACTTGCTATAAAATTAATGAATATTCTTTTTTTCTAGATGATCTGAAATATATGCACAGTTTCAGATACTGATATCGTGTACACAATAACAGATAATTGACATATAATTTGCGCTATTTTAAATTTTTTACATAGGAAATAAATTAGAATATGTATCTGGCAGAGACAAGGAAACTCAATAAACACCTTTGTTCCAATATTTTAAATTCTCAGAAAGATTTATACGATAAAAATCATTAACTGTCCATTTAAAACTTCAGTTCCCATTTACGCAATGAACTAACTTCGCAATTCCCTAACAACCGTTTTGTAGAATTTCATTGAACTTTAATTTCGTACAGAAAATCGAAACATACTTTTTAAATGGAAAATAAGTATGTTTTATAAACTGACTAATTTTCTCCAAAATATACAGAAGGGAATTTGTTTGAAAGAGATTATTTAGTTTAACTTCTAAAAATAATTTTGTTTTCCTTTGAAATTGGAACAAAGTATTCTTTTCTTTATTTATTTCAGAATATTTATTCTAATATACTTCCGAAGTACAAAATCTATGAAAGGTGTAAAATTAAAGAATATATTTCGCTATAAAGCTGAAAGCAGTTTGTAAATTTTTATATAATTGTAACTATTAATCTATGGAACTTTAAATTGAGGGTTAAAACTGAAATAAAGAAATTTAATTGATTTCTAATTTTTCAACGAAGATGAGGGAATTTGAGATCTACAAGGGAACCAAATGTAATTTCAGGCTAAAAACAAATAAAATACCTAAAATAAAAATGTTGAAATGTATTCTCAGAATATTAAAGGAGAAAACTAAATGTTTAATAATAAGCCTCGAAGGCCAGCCGACTAAGTACATTCGACTAAAATACATTAAAACATGTAGAAATATTTTGAAAAATAGATTGTCACTCTGTGAAGCTAACGTTATTTTATAATAATAATAATTGTAAAAGTATGTTCTAATCGCCAATATAAAATTATTACAATAAGAGAAATTTACATTTCTTCAATCTGTTTTTTTTGTCATAAGTTTTGAAAGTGATGGAAAAACAGTAATTTATATTAATAATAATAACCGTGATTTATAAACACTACTTTCAAAATTATTGTATGTTTTGAAAAATTAAATATTAAAACTATTTTATGAAACGTTAACTTGAGTGAGCAAAATAAAACACTATTAAGACAACACTATATAGTTTATTATCCGAGGAAAATGTGCTTTTAATTTCTTTTTTATATAGTGCCCAAAACAAAATGAGTTTGGAAGACATCCAAACACAATAATAGAAAAAAAATGAGTCAATACTTTGAAAAAAATACTATTTAAAAATTCTAAAACTCATGACAGTGTAGGGTATAAATTTTGTTTACAACAGCCTAACTCGTCCAGAAATTGCGGTAAAACCTGAAAGACGTACCTATAAAACTCTTTATGTTCTTGGTACATTTTCAGAACAAAAAATAAAAGCGTAAAATATATGGTTATATATCCCATCGTCTTTCTTTGCACTTCAGTAGATAACCCACTAAAGCAAGAAGGAAAAAAGTAGCTGTCTGCAAAAAATGAACAATAAATAAATAAAACCACAAGAAGACATAAGGGTTTAACATATTGAGTTGTATAACGTTAGTTGCAGGAAAAAAGTTTGGTAAATTACATACTGATTAGGAAAAACCCGGGATGTTTTAAGTTTTTAGCATGCCAAGTTTCTCTAAGATATTTTTACGAATTATTGATAAAAAATATGAACATGTGCTATTTGGACCTTTTATTATCGTAGTAGTTTGTCACATAACCTATCACGAAAATACGAAAATATGTATAATTCCTTCCAAAATACCGACACTATTAATTTTGGACAATTTTACTACGGAAAGGGGTGACAGGCAATGAGTAAGATGAGCGCATTTCCGGAGTTCTTGGTTAGGTCGCACTAAGTAGAATGCAAACATCTTCCGCTCCATTTTTCACTTTCCCCCTATTTTGATGAAATCAAATCCGCCTGCTGCATGTGCAAAAGCGCGGAGGGTTTCGGTATCTGAGAATGATTAGTATGCCATCGTTATTTCTTAATTACGTAATAAAGTAGAAATTAAATGGAAAATGGTATTAATTTTATTGATTTCCTTCGACTTCCATGAATACTGTAACGATAATTTTTGATTCTATAGTTTCTTTTAATTGATCCTTTTAAAATGACCGACTAGAAATTATCTTAATGCACCTCCTTTCAACTGTGAATCAGGAAAATACTATTAACTATAGGCAAATTTGTCTGCAAAGTCTGTGAATCTACTCAATATATTTATGTCATTCATTTCAAAGACAAGATTATTAAAATTTATTAGCATAAGTATATTTGATTTCCATCAGTAGTACAGATTCTTATTTTACAGAAATTCCACGAATAATATACCAGCAAAATAAGAGTTTTTAATTAAATAATGATCTATTTTTTAAATCCTTGCTAAAACCTTTATATATATTGTAGTAAGTGAAAACAGATATTTATACAGTGTCATTCCTTTCGATATTTCGTTTCTAATATTTCTGGTTACTTAAATTTGAAATAAAAAAGTAAAGTTTGAATTTAATTTTTTGTATCATAATGAACATTCTGCTATAAATTGTCTTAATTTCTGCTTCGTGTTTCCTGCCTTCTTACATTTTATGGGGCATGTGTTAAAAGATTCTCAAAATATTCTCTATCATCAATTATATAAATAATGGTTACCCATGTTGTACGTTAATTTTAGAAAAAAGAAAAAAAAAATAGTAGTCACTGATTATTGGTTTACTTGTTCCTTTTCGTGAAGAATCATCTAATACATCGAAATTATGTAAATTATGTAAAACATCACGTAACTATAAAGCATTTTTTATAATGAAGTATCTTATTTTTCTAATATCTGCTTATAATCATTCGCGAATCAATGCTGCTGTTACCAAAATTTACAAATTATAAATTGTTGTTTTCCAGCTTACATTAAATTATTTTTATAAGTGTTTTTATACATAATTATTTTAAAAGGTTTTCCAAACCCTTACTAATAATTTATTAGTCATGAACTATTTTCCTATAAGTTATTAAAGACGTTTTTAAATTTATTTTTGTTTTACTGTAAGAACTTATATTTCAGTGAAGCATACAAGGCAACGGCTCAGAAAAGCATAGATAATTATTTTAGAAAAATCATCCCCCTAGTGTTTTCTTTTTTTCTTAATTTTCGAAAGAAAAGAATTTTTGGTATCATAAAAACACAATAAACGTGAAAAAATTTACTCATCGGTATGAGCGAGCACTATTTAATAATTCAAAAGTAACGCGGAACTTCAGAATACAAATTTTGTTTACAACAGCATAACTCTTCACAAAACTACCTAAATTACACCATAAAATCTAAACGATGTAACCATAAAACGCTTTGTGTTTTTAGTAAACACAGCAGAAAAAAGAGGTAAAAAATCGGCAAAAAAATGGTTATTACTCTCATCGTCTTTCTTTACGCTTCAGTAGATAGTCCACTGGCGCAAGAAAGGAAAACTATCATAGCTGTCTGCACAAAATGAAAAATAAATAAAACCACGAGAACAGATAAGGGTTTATTATAGTGAGCTACCTAATGTTAGGAACAGGAAGAGGGGTTGGACAAATTATCCACCGATTAGGAAGATGCCCGGATGTCTTAAGCGGTTGGATAAATAAGGTTGGATAATAAAAAGGAAGCCACTGATGGGTTTTAGCGTGTTAAACGCCTCGGAGTTTCAGGAACTGTTCAGAAATTTGATCTTCTTGCTTTTTTCAATCGTTAATGTAAAGTCTGCAATCATGCTAATTTGGATCTTTCATTATCATACTAGTTTATTAGATAACTTATCATTAAAATATGAAAAAAATATCTGCTCTTCATTCATTAAATAGGTAATTACGATAAAAGTGAAAAGAACTTGCCATATTTTTTTCTTTCATTTTCATCTATGTATTGGACATTATATTTTGAATTTCATTACTTTAACTTTTTATTATCGGAGTTCTATTTTCTAAGTGCAAAATGGAACGCTTACCATGTAATTATTTGTATCAATCGATATTTTCTTATTAATTTAAAAATCTCGTTAAATTAACATAAAAATGAAAATAAACAAGCATTTTTGTTCTTAACTCACTAAAGTATTGAAATTATATAGTTATCATTAATCTGTATAATAAAAAATAACAGAAGAACCATAACATTTCTAGTAACTGATGACGATAGTTTATAATTTAAAACCAATTTGAATACATTAGATCTGCCTAAGACACTGTCAAATCTATTTTTTAGAAACGCTCTTAAATTTAGATATTTTTTGAATAAATTTAAGATAATTCTTTAATTGCATAACAATAATTAATTTTTTAATAACTAAATAATTAAGCACTATTAAAATAATGAAAAATGGTTGACCAAGGAAAAACATTATATTTCCTTTAAAAACTTAAATTTCTAATTAAGGCTGAATTTCGTACTTTTAATCTGTAAAAAATAGTGCCATTAAATCGGAAGCGTACGTGATATAAGAATTAATTTGTTTAGTGTCTTTATTTTTCTTTTAAGTATGTATATCTGCGTCTGAGCATAGCGGAGTAACATCGCTATTCCTACTTTTTATATTTCTGAATTATGCACCTTATATGAATTATTACTATGTGGTTTTGTCTTCATTTATGAACCACTTGAGAGGAGATTAACCCAACGTAATATTGTATTATGCGAGGTAACTGAGTCGTTCCGATGGATTTCGAATTTGCGACGAAACTCAAACTGAATAACGGCAATCGATTCAACACTCTACACAAAACGATCGTAAGCAAAAAATAGCATGCTCTGATATCCACGATTGCTTGCAATACTAATACTATGAACAAACAAACAAAAAGTGGTCACTCACAGCTGTCCCTCTCTTCGAGGATAAGCATGAGCTGCATCCATTTATGTCCTTCGTCCTCTACAATAATTTGAAATTAAAATTGTATCATCCTCTATAACATTTTAATTATGATCAAGATCGATTCGCATTCTCTGAAACAGAAAGTTTGCCACAGAAAATAGAAAATTGTTTACTTCCCTTTTCCATGTTACTGGAATAAGATCTGATCACTTTCGTTCCTTTATGGGAATACTCATTTGGTCTTCTCCTATTAGTAATCAATTTGCTTAGGACAGGGGAGTAAAAGACTAAATGTGAGGTACATTTCATTTAAGTAGTTTAAGCATTGATAAACATTTTATGTAGCTAAATAAACAAAGACTTTAAATTTAATTTCTTTTAAATATATAGGTTTATGTAAATGCTTATATTAAGTGGCAACAGTTTATTTGTAATATTTTAGATTATAAGGATTGTCAACAGTAGTGTATAGATAACTTTAAAAGAAGTGATAATAAATGTTTGGTTAAAATCTGTTATATTTATTTTCTATTACTAACATCTCACAAATCGACGAGAAGTATATTTAACCAGATCATTATGTAAAGACAAAATAGTGAACTGTGATCAGAAGAAATGCAGATTAGTTCCGATAGGTGCAGTTAAATCTTAATCTTCCAGTAATATAACGATTTGAACAACAACCACTGCGCAGAAAAATGTATTCTGCTGTTATATCATCTATACCGCCCGTAAAAAAAACTCAGAGTTACAACCAAATGCAATATCGAATGCGGAAATTTGTATACAATAGAGAAAATTTTGTGATAATCAAATTTTCTTTGAAAAAGGAAAAAAACCCCTTATCTCAAAGATAAATAGAAACAGTTCTTAAGAAAAGATTTTCCAGTACGAAGTATCCATTTGTACATTTAAAATAGTAAAAGAAAATCGATTTCTTTACCTTCTGTTATGATAGTATATGTAATAATCATTTGATATATTAAAAATATTTATAATAGAATTAGAAATTGCAATTTGTCTATCAACTTCTAAGCTTCAGATAGATTTGCGGAATAAAAATACGAAGTTCCAGCTCTGAATATTAAGTAGAAATACTTTTTTAGTTTCTTGACAAAAAGCATTAATAAATTAAATAGATATCCCTAAGATCCCAAAAATGAAATAATGTACTCACAAGTAAAAAAGATTACTCTGAAAGCATACTTTAAACTTGATTAATATTTTAGTCGATCGATTGCTTTTAAGAATCGAAAGAATTTCAAACAACCTAAAAAGATATAAATCCATTTCATTTATAAACCCTAGATTAAAGAAAAAAAGAGAATAACTTTAACTTAAGAACCGCATCTACGGAAAAGTCGGTTTTTGCGGGAAAACATTTTTATATTGATTTTCTTTATCGGTTGGCTGAACACGAAATACTTTAGTTTTTTTTATCCTTTTATTTTGTTCTCGTAACGAACAAAGGAAAAAATCGTATGCTTATTTATGTCCGTAATATTTTATATCTACATTTCCGATATTAAAAATTAATTTGTTTTTGTAAGCCAAAAGTATTTACTGCACTTCCAATCTTTTTTTCAAAATTATAGACTTTTTGCTTTTATGGAGATACATATCTCGCAGTTTTATTGAATAATGTTTATTCTCTCAGATTAAGTCTTTTGGTGTTATTATAGCATTTTTAGACAGCCATAAACAGCTGCTTGTACTTGCTGTTATAGATGCTTTTTTATATTTTTTAATTCAAATACTTTCATTTCGTTTTTAAATTATCGCTTGCCTTTAACTGTTTAGAAATTAACAGAATATATACGTCCAGAAAGAGCATTAAAGGAAGAAAAAAAATTCCTTTGGGGATAGGATTCCGTTCGGTCTACTGGTAGTGCATCATTCTTCATGCCAAGTTTAGAGTTCTCATATACAGAACATGATGTCACTAACGTAAGTTACTGCATTGTGAGATTTTCACAATATTTCCTCAGATTATTTGATAGCTAAGGAGTGTGCATGGTTTGTCTTCGGAAAATATCATGAAATTTCAATAAACGTTTGATTGGTTTATAATTTTAAATTACAAAACTTTTGATATTTTTTGCTTACAAAATTACTCAATGAAGACTACTGGAGGAATATATCCCAATAATCAAAAAGCAAGTGACATATGCGCCCCCGTCTTCAGCTAGGGGACACATTTTTCCTAAAAATAAAACACTTTAGCATTCTAGTGTGCCCTACTTATCGTTCATGCTACAGAAAATGCTGCGAAGTTCAGAAAAAAAATAACATTGTCTCGAAAAGATGAAGTAAACTTTTTTCACCACTGCATATCTATATCTAACATTCATCATTGAGATATTGCACAAACATGACGAAATGATGACATTGTTCGGGAATCAACTTAACTGTGTTTCACGATTTGAAGCCCAAGTCGAGTGAAAAATACCATTTATTTTGGGTAAAATGTTATTATATGGAAACAATCTTAAGTTTCTTGATAACTGCAGTTTTTGCAATATGTTTAGTGATGTGGCTAACATCAACTACGGAAAAGACATGAATCAGTTTGTATTTAGTTTCTGGATAGTTATTCGTGCGCCGTAAACAAAGTGATAAACATGGGTAAGTACATTCGGATGGGACTTCATATACTGTATTAAACTTCATTTTTGTAATGGCATAGAATTGACATAGTTTTAACTGATAATTCTTGGTTTTATTTGTTTGAATTCCTTCCCATTTTAAAGCTGCAAGAGGATGTTTTGCAAACTGACAAACATAACTTTAACCTAAGATGAAATGAGGACTTCACCTTAACTAGCATTCTAATTTTGTGCATTCACAAAATACAATTCTTTCGGCTACTTTGCCTAACAAACTCCATAGTTAATGTCAGGAGAAGGTGCTTGGATGTATAACACATATGTAAGCACAAACAACATTAGCCACACCTTATAAATGGCATTCTTATGTGGAATTATACTACCTTAACGAAAATGAAGAAAAGGAAACATGACCTTGGTTTTCCTGTAATTAAAAGCAGTACAAAACATTGAGTTTTATATTTATAACAGAATTAAATTCAGCTAATCTCTACAATCAGTGAGAGTGTTATTTCAACCAAAAAATTGGAATAAACTCTGATATAATTAATACATTCATTAAGTTAAGCAAATTTCTTTCTACATAGTAAACCTTGCTTCAGACAGAAGAAAAGCATCTAATTATGCTCAGTATATTTGAAATGTTATCGGAAATTCATTTGTGGTTGAGCTGATCTCTTTTCCATACGACCTAATTATTTAACATATATATGCAATAAAGCTGTTACAGTGCAATTAATGATCTACAAATGTTACATACACAGTAAATTGCTTTCGTTGTTAAACTCTTAGCTTATACTTCGAGAGCAAATAATATATACATACTGCCGAAATTTACATTTAATGTTATTAATTTGACAATACAGGTATGATCTATTCGTGATTATTTTGTTATTCCGGACAGACATTAAAACACATACGTTTATGCTGCGGTTTTCAATCCTTCAACGTGTTTTATCGATAATAATCGGATTAACTTTCGGCAACATTGACCGCTGAAGTTTAAATATACGTTGTAAACAACTTTCTAGAAATTGCTAATAGATTTACAAATTCCTCCATACTATTCCACACTTTTTATTAATGCCACACAAGTAACAGATAATAACAGATGTAGGCTTTTAAGAAATCGTTCAACTTATGTTCTTAGCAATATTCGGAAAATCAGTAGATACGAGGCCCGTTTTCTTTAACCTCCGATTAAACAGGCAGACAAGTGGTAGGAGGTGGGGATGCGCGGTGGGTGACTGCGCATGCTTCTAAACATAACCTCAACTACTGCCGACGCCAGCTGGTCAGTTTGAATTGAGCGATCGGCACGCTAACATGGCTGGTAGAAGTGATGCTCCTGCCAAGTGCGAGTTGCGCAATGTTATTCACTTTCTTCAAGCATAAGGTTGGTTTGTGGACAGCAATCAATGCATCTGTTTCTTGGCAGACTTTACGACGACACCAATGATCCGTTCTGACTTCTGGAGTTGTCTTCCTTCATGGCAATGCCCTCCCTCACAATGCTGTTGAAACCCAGAAGCTGCTGGGGCAGCTTAAATGGTGCTAGTCTGATCACCAGGCGTACAGCACAGGTTTGTGACGAGCGATTTTCATTTCTTCTCTGAATTGTAGAACTGGCTAGGAGGTCAAAGCTTCCAGAAAAATGAGGAAATCAATTTTAAGTCCCATCTCACACCACTTTTCATCCTCTGAATGCTCTCTTGACCGCATCTTCACTGTACAATACAAGTTCAGGCCTCTTTTCTACATTGTCGAAATTCAAAGAAAATTCGTCTAGTCTTTCTGGAGATATTCGGAAAAATTAATTGTTTACATTTTTCTGTCACCATCCGTATATATTTATTCGTGTCTGATGGGAGAGTGATGGGATGTACGTAATCTTGGTTTAAGTTTCAAGCCAGAACAGCACAGAAAATACATGCATTTTCCTCAGGTAGGGATTTAACATATAGACACGTGATCAAAGTGAAGGGAATAATAGCTATTTTTAGTAGATTACGTAAGTGCTTTAGGGAAAAGTATGGCGGCAATAAGTCGCTGATTTCACGATTTGTGTAGGCGCGTGGAAGTAATTAGAATATTCTTTTAGTAATAAATATGCCAAAACGCCAAAAATATGCATATATATATACATATATATATATATATGAATAAACACTATCAAAAAGGAATAAATATATGTATTCATGTAGTGTTGAAATTTTTATGTCTCTATTAAATGGCAGTGACGCACTGAGCCAGAGGCGATAGCTCATCATATTCTGATAGTATATGGTTGTAGTCAGTTTCTAACAGTGAACCACACCAGTACGAGAGGCAGTCTAGATATCAATCCGTCAGAGAGTTGGATTAAATGGACAAGCAGGAGAACATGTACTCTCCAATGAATGTACTCTACTGATGAATGCTTTGCACCTGGAGTGGCGCTAGAGTCTGTCCGACGGGGGGCAGAGTCTCCCGACTGGGCGGCACAACCCGCTCTACATGGGGAGGGGCATAATGATGACCCTCTCAAATCTTCGCCAGATCTATATTTATGTATTTGTTGAACAGCCCGTTACGTGAACAGTGTACAAAAATTTGCTCCGACCGGGGGAGGGGGCCTTGACCCACCCGGTCCCTTACTGGCGCCATCTTTGCTTTGCCCAATTATCAGTAGGAAGTAACAAGGTAGAAATGAAGAATTAAAAGACCCTGGAGACAGAGACGTTCAAATTCGAACTATATTCTTAGGATTAGGGGTAACTTCCCTCTTTGATTCTATGGCACATGTTCTAATTTATTTATTGCAGTTTACCATTGTGTTGTAGTCAATTTATTTATGTCATAATTAAATGTAAATGTGTTGTATTCAAGCATGTAATCTCAGTAACACTGAATATAGTGAATATTCTTTAGTTATGGAAAACAATGCTGCCTTTTATTTTTGGTATTTTTAATGCAAATAGAGGCCATCTTCATAATACAAAGTATGAAAAAAATTATGTGTGTGTCCGCATATCAGTAGCATTACTTTGAAAGCAATTTCAAGGAGAAATACAATTTAATTAGTTTTCGCTATGTAAAGCCAGTTAGAGTATACATAGTGCAGCCAGATATTGCCTCCAACTATTTATACATTTTTCATTCCCTGTCATTTAAATAATTACTTTTTTAAGACTTCCATGCAAAATCACCAGCCACTAATTATGAACAAAATTAACTCAAAATAGAGTTTCTGAGACAACACCTGTTCAAATAGCTATTGGCAAAGCCAACGTACACTCCTTTTAATTTCTTGTTGTATTCATACATAGGTAAACAAGAGACATTGTTCGCTAATGGAAAATCCATTTTGCAATCATCGATCGGTGCATGAGAATATTTCCGGCAATGTCATTAGGAAAAGATAAAAATGGCGTCTCTCAGAAGTAAATAGTTTGTCGAGAACTCGTAGACATGGATCGTGCCTTAACTACTCACAGACGCTTTATTGACGTCCGGATAAGTTAATTAAAAGAACATCTCCAGTTGCGACTCCGGTAAACCCGAGTTATCTAGATGAATGCCCCCTTTTTATTCCATTTGGAACCAACAGAAGTCAATACTTGAGTTATTGAATCATTAGCCCTTCAGATACAAAATGTTATCTGATACATGCTATCTTTTTAATGGAATTCGGACATTCGTAGTTGATTTGACTGCTAATACCTTGAGTTATTTTCAAACAACGTGATATCTTTTTATCGGCATTTCTATGAACATACATTCTAGCACTCATACTACTAATAGCGGTAACAGTTGGTTGCAGTTTTAAAGCAATTCCTCTTTAAGATGGAATGATTCAAAAGAAATACACTGATTCATTGATTTGTATCTAAGCAACATAATTTTGTAGTATCGTGGCGCTTGATATAATGATTTAGACAAAACATGATGAAAATCAAGTAATTATAAAATAGTATGATATATTTGTATAAAAATAATCTTTTGATTATCTATGATTGCATACATATTTTACAGATTCATATGAGAGATGTTCGAAAAATAAGGATACAATGGCTCATTTTCATTCCAAATATTTTTATTTGATGAAACATTCAGAATATTATTTACATGTGAATGCGTTAGTTTTCTATGTAGTTGCCGCGTTTGGCCAATTTTTGCTCAATCGAGGTGCAAGATTCTGACTCTTAGTGACACAGAATTATATTGTCTTTCGCCGAAATCACATATCAGCTCGTTTCATAATACTCTGTATCAGGCGCTTTCGATAGTCTTTCATACAATTTTCTCATTGTGATATGCCAATTCGTTGAAATTTCTTCATGAGCTCTCTCAAGAAGTTCATCAAAAAACACAGCTAGTTTAAGGCTCGTCTATTCATCAAGAATTCTTTGAAGAAAATCTTTAGGAAACACATATGGTTCTACTGCTCACCAGAAAATTCATGACACTATCCCGTTATATTTTGTCTGCTCAGTATGTTCCCAAAAATGAAAACAATTGCTTTGTGATTATATTATGAATACTTATATCTTGTATTAAAAAAATGGAAGGAGATCTGCTCATATTTGGAGGAATTCAGAACTGGTGCAGATATCATGAACTCATTCTAATTGAACCACATTTAGAACAAGAAAGGCAAAAAAACAGGGAGGACCAAGTGAAAATGTCAAGGGCAAAACCAACTTTGCCAAAGAGCGCACTAAAACATTACTTTTCAGCATTTATTTGTACTATTCGAACACGTTTTGTATATTGCAAGTAATTTTATAAAATGCCTAAAGGGCTTTAATAGAACTTCGTAAAAGTTCACACTAGATTTGAAATGACTTCCCAATGAAATATTTTATTTATTTTGAACGTTTAAAAACAGAAAATATTGATGAATTTAAATAAGAAATTCTGCTTAAAAATTAATATGCTTTAAAAATAAAATTTCCATTTCAATGATTATGTCTTTTTTCAAATATTGGTATTAAAATGGAAATTTATGAAGTAAAAATGTATTTAAAGATTAGCTTCAATTTTTTCATTATAAGAATAGCTAGCTCTCTTTGAATTAAATAAATTTAAACGAACATAGACTGATATAAAGACAAAATAATGAAGAAAGAATAAGAATAATTGAATAAACATTTCTTTTACCAAAGGTATATAGAATCAAAAAGCGGTTTTTCCATTTAATGTTCGTTCACCAATTCCTCTGATGCCTCAGATCCATTTGCGTATATTTTCTGAAATACAGGTTGCTTAGAATTGAAGTGATCCCATTTTTAATGCACTGTAGAGAAAATGTCAGTGGCCACAAGAAATCCAGATCCCGGGTTATGCATTTCATATAAAGGAAAAACCAATGACGATTTAAAATAAAGAGAAAATATATGTATAAGAGATTTAAAAAGACATCTTGTGAAAATTACAGGTTTTTTTTATGTCAGCACAATATTAACATATTTACAGGTTTCCCACTTAAAGAAAGGCCACCACCTCTTAACTGCAGAACGACGGAAGATATAGTCATGAAAGTGGTGTACAGATGTAGTAAGATGTATATGCCCTATGCGATGAGCCCACCTACAACGCTACCTGGTGTCAGATTTCCTATCTCGAGAACGGTGAAAATAGGGGGAAATATTTATAGCAAAGTTGTAGAGTGTTATCCCTTTAGTACAAAAACACACCTTTTACACATTAATCCGAAGAACAGAACGCTTAAAATACACGTTTCATTCCTCGCGATTTCCGAAATTGTGACGTCACAAAGCGGGTTAAATAGAGAAAAAAAAACAATTAGTTATCTCAAGATACCTTTATTTTCGGTGTTCAAAGTACTCTCCATCATCTGCAATACATATTTGAGCCCTTGTTTGAATTTCACTTTGCACACGTTTTAGCATATGGTTGATGCACTAGAAAAAGCAACAGTAATATGTCATCGGAAGTCCAGCAATGTTGGTGCATACACTTGTTGTCTGAGTTATTTCCAGAGGAAAAAGTATAACGGGGTCATTTTTTGTCCGAAAAATTACATTTTCTCCATTAGTCCATGTCTTGTGGCGTCAAGATTTCATAAAATGCGAACAAACACATGCTCATTTTAAGCATTTTGTATTTCGTAATAATGTGCAGAAATGGGAACCCTGTAGATTTAAGTAATTTCACATTTGGATGTTAATGACAACTGTAAGCAATATTTTAATTTCTATAACACTTAACAGTTGGTAAGCCAAAGATTACAATATGTTGCTCCAATATCCTTCCTTATAATTTCCTTCTTCACCTTATTCCTTCGCTCTTACTCTGAAAGGCATACCTCAAAAATTTGACTTTCTGTTGAACAATGGTTTATTTTCCATATTTATTTCTTAATGACAATTATGAGCGTCTTTTTGATCTTCTATACCAGTTGCAATTCCTATTCAATGTCCAGACTATTATGAATAAATTAATATACGACGGCGTAAATTATTAAATAATGTTGCTCGTCTGTCCTTCCCTATCGTTCATTGTTTAGTTTTTATGTTCTCATTCGTTTCCTAATGTTCTAAATTACACAGTGCAGATAATTGGCATTCTGATGACAAGTGGTTTATTCTACACACGTCTGAATAAGGATACTTTAATTCTAATAAAGTATTTTCCTGAAAAATATCTTTAAATAAATGCTAAAATCGAAATAAAGCTATGGAGGCTAATCCAAAAAAATGCAATACGCTTTGTTTAAAATTTCTTGTATATAAGAAATATCAATTTATTTTTACAGTTGCCGTAATTCGAATAATTAGAAATTAATCTCGTCAAAAATCAATATAATTTATTTCATATTAGAACGTAGTTCAATTTTATTGATTGGAATTTCACACTGGAGAACACTCAAAATTGTTTTCTTAAATTGTATTATTGTGAAACTGTGTTTATAACATAAAATTTTTTTTAAATGTTAATTCAGAATTATAACATGAAAATTATTTAATGACTTATATTATATTTAATTAGATTTAAATATATTTTCTTCATTAAAGTAATCATAATCATTTAGCAAAGTAAACTGCCCATATAATTATTATTAGAGACAAACTTAAAAAAATCTTATTACTTTATCTCTGATTTTAATGGCCTCTGAAATCATGATAAAACAAAAATAGACAAAGCAACATCATTAAAATATTCATTAACTGATTATGATTTAAAAAAAAAAATTGTATATGAAAACTTTTAACTTATGTATTGATCAAACAAACATATATGCTGGTTAGAATATATTGTCTGATAAATATGGAAAATCTAACAAGCCAAGAAGAAGCATTCAATGAACGTTTCTTTCTAACAAAATTTATAGAATCCGCAATTGCTATCTTTTCCGCGAAATGAACTTTGATCAATTCACCTATACATCAGATCCGATTCCATGTATTTTCCAAAATAGATCGCAAAGAAAAATAAATAATGAAAGCTTCTAACTTCTCTCTCTAAGAATAAATTACATTCCCGATAAATAACTTGAGATAAGTGTCGCGATCGGGAAAAAATACTATGTAGAAAGAGAGAGAGATCCAAAACCATCTCACCATACTTTGTCCAAAATTTCTCTCCGATAAGCGATCGAAATTTATTTTGGCTTCTCAACTCCAAAAAATCAATTTGCTTCCGGCGTTGAAGATCCAGGCCAGAACTATTATTATCTCGGCAAACAAAAGTCAAGTTTCTTTGCTGTTATAAATTGAACAAGTCTCTGTCTGAGATTGTACTTCCTTTGCTGAATGCCAGGAAAAGAAACGACAATAATAATAATAAACGATCTGGATTCTGGGACGCGCTGCTTCATCCTGGGCCCACACCGTCCCAAGGGGCAGGAAAACGAGAGAAAAATATGAACACAGACTTCCAAACTTAAACGATCTTCCCCCTTTTTGAGAATGGAAAAATATTTTAATATATTCTTTTCTCACCACCTCTTGATTTCTTTTTCCACGGCTCTGAAGAATTGCAGTTTTTTTCCTCTTCTTCATCTTATTTTTTGGTAGAAGTTGAGGTAAACAGGGTACAGGGGTTGAATTCAAAACTGGGAGGGTCGAACTAATCTTTTATTCAAAAACTCAAAAAGATCTACGGATGTTTTTTATTTTTTATTCCTTCTTTCTGTGTCATCGGTTTCCTGAATGATGTAAACGCAGTAGTCACACCTCGACGGTATGACACAGGTCAGAAAAAGACCGTATTTCATCGTCCGCAGAAGCTGTTAGCCTTCAACCCTTGAAATCGTTTTTCGATAAGATTAAATAAATAGAAACTTTTCTATTCTTGAAATAAAATATACTTTGGTCGAGAAACGCCTCGGCGACGATTTTAACTTGACTTTCAAACTACAACGATACGTATATATATTTATATATATATTTGATTAACTGTAGCGTTATCAACTTTATACTTGGGTCTAAATAATGCTTTAAAAATCAGTTTTTAAATCACACTTTTATTAGTAGTCTAAGAAGTAGAATTATTGCATTTTATTTATATTTTATGTTCTTGCTTTTAATTTATAACTCATTATTATAAATAATATGGAATCTTGAAATTAATTGGTATCTGAAATACATTAACAGGTGGAGTCACTGATATGGAATAAAAATTTAATTATTTTGGCCTATTAAATGTTGATTAACTTTCGAAAATATTAAAATTGTGTATTGTCATCAAAAATACATGAGTGTAAAAATTTATAAACTCTACCGCGTCAGGGAGTGAGTGAAAAAACGATTAATATATTCTATCTTTAGACCCATGCGCCAACATAAGCAAATTTAAAGTACTGTTGCAAAAATCGAGTGGTGGGAGTACTTGAATGCAATCCAACAAAGAGGATTATGGAGAACAACTCTTTTATTCCCGAATATTCCTGAAAAACAAAGCACAGGTAACAGAAAAAACACAGCGATTGCGCAAATTAGCAACACAAGCAGGCAGAAAATCACTAACAATAAGAGAACTAGCAGGAACAACTCGCTATGCGAACAAGACTCCAAATAGATTCCAAAGGCGTTCGCACTCCAAAGACGATCCCAGTCAATCTACACGTTCCCAGGCGTTCAGCTACTGTGGTATTCATAGTCTTCCCGACAGGGCGTGGCGTCACATGGAATAATCTAGTACATTCTGTAAATTTCTGCTACTAATAGAGATATCGAGAAAACTCTAGTATTTTTGAATACTTTCATTTTGTCGCCAAAATGGTCGCCAAGGTTGGGGATCTTTCCCTTTTATTCCTCCAATAGCTAGTACGAACATCTGTAAATGTCTATATCCAACACTAAGTTTAACGTTGATGGGAAGCGACATTCCATGTTCGTAACAGTATATAAAATGCTTCTGAGATGTTTTCCAACATGCTTTATTCAGATGAATCCCCAAATATTTTAATATTTGCGTTAAGTATCTATCAAAGCACTATCCGCAAAGGTATAACTTCTACCTCATTAGGAACTTCATTTGATTTCGTTTGTTTGGATTTTTAACAGAAAGAATTATATGTCAAAATATTTTTGAATTAATACGTTTCTGCGAGAATACTTTTTATCTTCTTTTCTTCAAATGAAATCAGGAATCATAACGAAGTTAATTCGCTTTATTTAAACAGACAGTTATTTTCGCATCTTTCACAATGAAAATAATGCATGTATCTTTTTATCGCACTATTTGTGATATTTAAAATAACTAAAATTTGTGAGTCATGTATAATCAGGAAAATTCAACATTTTTTTTCTGTCTTATAAAAAAATCTCTAGCTAAATTTTTATTTCTAAACAGTATGAGCTGTTCAATCACAATGACCTGGTAATATTTTTAATATGCAACCCAAATAGAACAAGACGATCTACGATCTACAATATTGCTGCGATATCTTTACGATACAGTGCAGCATTCAGGTTATCGGACATTATCGTGAAATTATAGCACATCTTTGTGCTAATATGGACAGTTCTTTCCTTGTAAATTATTTTACTTACAGCGAATTCCTGGTGTTCAACTGCAAAAACTGTCTGTCGTTTTTTTTCTATAGCCAAATTAAAACTAGCTCAGTATTTTGCATAATTTCGTATAAGAATTTCTTAGCGTGAAATTCTTGAGGTGTTTCTTTTCATAAAAAAACTCCTCTTCTAACATAAACAAGCATCTAAATTTAAAGAAAAGTCTTAAAAATAATTTTTTGACGAATATGCCTGGTGTTATTTTCACAGAGTAAATTGATTAAATTGTCAGTAATAATTTGCGTAAATTTATATATTTCGAATTTACGAATAAATTAATTCATTTCTTCAAATCAGAAACAATCTCTTGCATGAAAAAAGCATTTTATAATTGGACGCAGTTATGCTATTTGGGAATTAATTATTATTTTATTGATTTTATTTCACATTATTTGTCAAATAACTTATCAAACTTTCTACTTTCTTTCGATAACTTCCATATTCAACTAAAGTATCGAGATGAGTTTATCTCTATATGAAAAATGAAATGGACTCCAATCCTTTGTAGAATATGTAATTTCTTATAAAATAATTAATTCTGAAAATATATGCGCTAGAATTATGTTCTGTAATGTTTTTTTAAAATAGAATTATTTCAAAATGTGCATTTCAGAGATATATTCTATGAACTTTTTTGCTTTCAATACGTTTTCTCGGAAATAAGCTGAATACAAGTAATCATTACATTAAGTCAAAAAAAATTATCATTTGTTTGACAATTGGAATTAACAATTGGAAGGAACAATTCAAAATTTATTCTCATTAATACCTAGAAATTAGTCTCAAATTTTCTATTATCATTTAAAGAATATTTACGAAATACTTTATTCATTTAAAAAAATTATAATTGATTCTTAGGACAGATCCAAGTAAATATAATGTTAGTTTGAAAAATTTACAATTGAAAGGTTTTCCCAGCATTACGTTTTAACAAAAACATCCAAATAATGCAGTTGTACTTTTTTTGAAGTTAGGCTTCAACTGAAAATTATTAGCATAACTTATTCGATTGCAATAAATGATTTTGAAGAAATGTGTGAAATAACAATAGGCAATGAGAAGAATTATTTACATTAATTCAGAAACTAAAAAATAATAATGCTATAATTTATTCATTAAAACTATATCAGAAATGCTCAAATATCATCGACGTTCTTAAGTATTTTAAGAATGAAGATAATTACCATTAAAAATGTTTAGAAAATTCTGTGAAATTATTTTTACAAATAAAAGATAAAGAGAAACTCACGCCGTATTCTGTCATAAAAATTTTAGCCCTGAGCACTTAAAAAACCTAAAACTACAAGTAATTCAAACTGATCGCTGACATGCTTAAGATGACTCCGTTTAAGACGAAAATCTCGCTTTCGCCGTCTTCATGTGAAAAAACGAAGCTGCAAAGTCATTTATTTATAATAAAATGGAAATCTTCTCTTCCAGTAAGCAGAAATTTGAATAAAAACTATAATTTTGCATAAAAGCATTACCTTTCACTGGGAGTTAAGCTCTTTATCAGATTTAATACTTTTATAAAATTTGGCACTCTGTCACAGTATTTTAATTAGAAAAAAATTCTGTTTATTTTCTAAGTTTCTTTTTTACTTCGTGATGTAGCGTCATTGCCACACATTGCTATCATAGATTGTTGTTTCTTTTTATATTTTTTCGATGTTTATCATGTTTTAAACATGGTTTTAAAGCTATGGAATATCAATTTACGATTAGAAAAAACGGTAGAAAGTAAAGGAAGGAAGAACTAGAAAAATTATTACTGCTTCAAAATAGATGCCCTACGGAAGTTATTTAGGAAACATTCAAAACCATAAAAAAGTTATTCATTATGAAATGCGTAACGAAATTAATATTTAAATATTAGTTTTTGATCATAGTAGCATTTTTTTTCATTCTTATTCGTCTGAATACTTTTTTCTATTGTAACAACATAAAAATTTCGTTTTTTATAATTATTTCGCAACATAAAAAATAAAATGCTAAATATTTTTTTGATTTTTATACTTGAATTCAACAATTTTGATGTAGTGGTTTCTGAGAAAACTGCAATTGTAATATTAGGGACGACGTCTTGAATATTGGTCGTATATTAAAAATTGTGTTGAAAATCGTTACGAGCTACTTCACGTAAGAGACCCTCAAGGCTAAACATTTGTGTTACGAATTTGAGTCTAGATTTTATAAGAATCAACAGGCATTGATTATTCAAATGATGTGAATATCAGTGATGGATTATCTTTTATGTCGTTCAGGGGGTTTGACTTTCCTTACTTGATAATTCTATAAGGCAATAAAATGGTAATACATTTAACAGAATAGAGCCCCCACAGAAAATTCTTAAACAGAGACATTTTAGACAAACTCATATATTAAAGAAAAACTAATACAACGTTACTATACATAGAACAACAAAAAAGAACCAAGTATTACATGTTTCAGTCATAGTAACAATTTGAGTTCTAAGATTGAATTCAACCTAACCATCCATAATAACACGGGTCAGGAAGTATTATGGAGTTAAAGCGTTTAAATCATATCCTGTAACTTTCATCTTACACTTCTCACTGTGCAGTCCTAACTTTGACACAAATTTCGTTCATGCGGTCTGCCCTTATAATGAATGAGTGTCAGTGTGGAATGCTGTTCTGCTTCAAGTGGAATAAGGGAACAGAAGGAAGAGACTTGCATAACCACGGTGGGAATATCTTATTAACTCTCATGAAATTAAACAAACTCGACTGGATACGATTCTTAGCCTAAAGAAAGTTTTAAATTATTCACTCCTTTTTTAATCGAAATTAAATGTTAACTCGAAAAAAGGCTTCCTTTGTCTTTGTCTTTGGGTGTTTATGCAACTTTGTCTTAAGGCCGTAATGAAGTTCTTCTTACCCAAGTAGCACAATATGATATGCAATTTTGTACAGTTCCGTTTGGTATTATACAATATTATGCGGTATTTTCTAATGTTATACAATATTGAACGAAACATTTCAATATTGTACGATTTTGAGCCATGTTTTCCTTTTGGCTGATTGAAGCCAACTACTTCTTTGGATAAAGTTTGTTTTAATGACCAATTATTGACAAGTGCCTCTAAGCACACTCAACACCCAAAAATGATGAGACTATTATCACTGGAAGTAATTAACAACATCCTTCTCGGGCCCTCGTACTTTATACTGATGGGACTAAATCGGAATCGGGTAGGACGGGCAGTGGCGTCTATGCTAGAGCCGGGGAGGGTTTGGTTTTTCGTTGCAGTTTTCGCAGCCCAGATAACTGTTCGGTTTGCGGTCGGAACTTCTTGAAATCAGTGAAGCCTTGGATTTCGCCCTTCGTTTCGAAACTAGCGACACCTATATTTTTACGGACAGCAAAAGTTTAATCCAATACTTAAAGAAATGGCCGACAATTTCAGAAAAAAACGGTCAAGAAATTATTTCTAAGATTGCTTCACTTTCACAGAAAAGAAGCAAAGTTTGCATTCAATAGATTCCCTCCCATGTTGGAGTCTTCGGCAATGCGGTGGCGGACTTGCTTGCTAAAGAGGGCTTCCTTCTGCCGCCTCTGGTGAACTCTTCGCGTCCGAAATACCTTCTATCCACAGGGCTAAAGCAAATTCTACTTGGAAAGTCCCTCCCGCACACGAATGTTATGCTGGAATTCGTCCTGGTCTGTCTCTACAGTTCGAAGGTACAAGATCTGCACAGACTGCATTGAACAGACTTCGTAGTGGCTACAAGAAAAGCTTGAAATTCGTCGACAAAAAAAAATACTTATTCCTCTTGCCCTTGTTCCTGTACTGCTTTTCCTGCTCATGTCATTGACTGTATTGGCGCCTCTTCGAGGCTGCTGTGAAGTGAGGTGGAATATGGACTTGTGGTACAATAGAGCGGCATGGTATCATGGACCTGGTCTAGTATTTGGACCAGGGGGACATGAAACAACAACAACGATATCCTATCTATTGTACGATATCTTTAGGGTTGGATTGACCTTTCTCTCAAAAAGAAATGAACATAGAAAATGTGCACTAAGTGCAGCATTTTTGATGACGGAATGTCAGTACTTATCGTGAATACGTCATAATAGAGGGAATCCATAATGAAAGTAGCAGTGAGATTTATTTTGCTCTTCCGCGATATGACACAGTTTTATATTCAACTCTTACATTTTTTGTAGAAATATTTCCGCGTCCAGGGAGACATCAAGAATCTCGACAATCAGTGGGAATATCTTATCAACTCTCGTGAAATTAAACAAAAACAAGTATTACACTTTGACGTTTATTAATATTTTACTATACGTTCTTTTGGTAGCAGTGATTTGTATTATTATTACTTTTCATTTAGATAGATTGCCACTCATTTATTTTACTTATTATTATTCTAGTTATTATTTATTCTAGTTCCGCTTTCCTGGGGGTAAGGCCTCAGCTTTCGGACTCGATTACTCCAAGTTTAAAGTCCGATACCACCAAAGATCCTCCTTGTATATGTTAAATTTGAAATCGAGGATCATACATCCTCCACTGGTGTGGAGAGGAGATTGAAAAAGAAGGTGAGAGCCTAGGAATTGTCTTTGTCAACTGACTGCGGTTCGAATTGAAGTTCGTCCCAAAATATTCCTCATGTTAATAATCCAAAACGGAACATTAATAAACCTGAAACTAAAAAAAACTAACATCTAGTTTCGGATATAAAATTAAATTCAAAAAGTTGAAAAAACTCATCTTTGAACTCTAAACTGCCTTTTATAAGGCCAAATTCTAATTAAAATATACGAGAGGTGATAAAAGATGGCAAATGTTTGTTTAGAGCCTTGAATCATAAACTGTAAGGAACAGGCCAAAGGCAATTGTGATGTTAATGTCAGGTGTAAGATGCGGTTTTAAATGCACTGGCGCGGGATCGGCAGTCAGTGTGTTAAAACAAAAGAGCTCTGAAACGAACATAGGAGTAATAAACTGCCAATTACAGAGCAAACTTCTGAACAGAGACAAGAAGCGGATGGTAAGTATTTATTTAGGGCCTGTGTGCACGAATTATGCTGAACAGTAGAAAAACTTCAGTTAATCTGTGAAAAAATTGCAATTAATGCTATTCGAGCTAGGAAACGTATCTTACGTTCATTACACCAAAACTAAATCTGCAGTTGTCTAGGGCACATCTTGTCACAGTTTCTTCTCTTTTCTTTTTAACCAAGTACAGGCACAGTAAAGCCATTTCTTAGTCCCAAGGTCATTTTCTGCTGCATTGCCCAATAATAGTTCCACAATATATATTTCCTTGAGTTGAAATTTTAACTATGTTCTCAGGAAACCTATGCTGTAAAAATTTATTTCGGAAAAATATGCAAAGAAATAACTCGCAGAAAAATCTAACTGTTCTAAAGCAACTGAAATATTAAATTTTCGACGATTTTCGTCTATGCATGCTTAATTTATTATTAAAACTAAACGTCGTTAAAAAAATACCTTCATCAAATAATATGTACTTCTTAAGACAGTCCATATATTAGAAGATTTTTGTTAGATGTTATGTTTTTTTTAATAACAATAATTCGAGAATTCTATACATTTATTTTAACCAAAACACACAAAAAGTTCGTATAACAAATTTTTCCAGGTTCTAACACCGATTCCAAAGATATACCCTAAAACCAAAAAAATCGACAAATTTAAAGTACGATTTGTTTAAGAACGAAGCAAAACTCGGTTTACAAAAAGCACGAAAAATTCCTTTCAAGACTCAACTCAAAACTGTTACTCTCAATAATTTTCTCTTTTGCGTAACAATTTACTACCTCTGGGGTGAGAGTGAGTGCATTCACCTTGCAGACATAACTGTCTTTTTCGGATGTATTTTAGCGAGAGAAACACAAATCTGATTTTCTTTTGTACACTCGCGGTTGAAAGTTCGTTTCGAAGTTTACCATTTTTGAATTTCAAATGCAATCCCTTGGAGTTTCTAAATCAGGCTTGGTAAACACATATCCCAATCCCAGGGCAAAAAAGTAAAAGCTCGTTCCTTTGCCCGGGCAAAATGAACAACAGAGCAACAACAAAAATGTTTCGCATTATGTGTTTGTTTATGCGGATTTTTTAAGTAAACCGCGGAAGGTAAAAGAGGTAGTTTTTATGTTTATGTGTGTAAGCACAAGAATATGGAAAAATTCTAGTTGAGGTGAATTAAAAGAAAAAAATCTGACTTATGAAGAGTAAGGATAAAAGCAAGGGAACAAGCCTGTTTAAGATAAAAATACGTTTTTTGCGAATAGAATAAATTTTTTGCTTTGAAGAATATGTTGAGCAAAAAGTGTATATTTTATAAATAGAGTTATTTTTCTGGTGTTCCTTTATACACGAAAATATGCGCTTAGGAAATTCCATAACAATGTCTTAAAAAAATAAAATAATTGAATTATTAAAATAAAATTTAAAAAAGAGTAACCTGTTTAAAATATATCAATGGCAATATCAGAATTCTTTAAGAATAATTATTACCTAATACTGTCTATTACATATTAAAACGACTTTTATTGAACATTTTGAACTATATTTTATGCATGTTTAATCCCAGAGAGTTTATATAATATTTAAGTAAAATCATGTATTAACACAAAAGGATAAAATTGTTTTTTTTATTGTCTTATTTCTTATCTTGAGAATTTTATAAAACAATACGATATTTTCATTTTCTGAAAAATTGATGATTACATATTTCTCGGATCATCAATAAAAAAGTGGTATTTGGTTCACTCCCCTTTATCTTGTATTTCCATTTTATGGAAAGGCGTTTCATAAATATTTTTCTTAGGATTAAATAAACTAATTTTATACAAAAATATTATTTAATCTACTCTTTCGTTTTTAACTTCATTTCATGCAAAGGCATTACAACATTTTGTAACGAAGCTAGTTTAATCTGAAAGTGGTATTTTATTGACTCTTTCGTTTTCAGCTACATCTAATGCAAAGACATTACATAATTTTATAACGAAACTAGTATAATATGAAAGTGGTATTTGATTGACTATCGTTTTTAATTTCATTTCATACAAAGGCATTACATAATTTTGCAACGAAACTAGTTTAATATAAAAGTGGTATTTGATTGACTATCGTTTTTAATTTCATCTCATGCAAAGGCATTACATAATTTTGTAACGAAACTAGTTTCATATAAAAATGGTATTTTGTTTGCTTTTCTTTCTCTTTTGATTTTATTTTATTGAAATGCATTGCACAAATCTTTCTGTCTTAAACAAACCTATGTTAATACAAATGTTTTATATATAATTTACTTTTCTTTCTCTCTCTACTCACTATCCAAGCCTTTCGTAATGTGAACAAAATGTGTAAAAAATAAATATTGCATATATGTACATTTCATAATAATGAACTATTAATTCTTTTAAAGCTTCCTGCTGTAACACACATGGTGAAAGAATAATTCAAGGAAATGTCCACTTTTTTGAAAATATTTTTTTTTTTCAAAATTTCTTCTTTTTTGTTAAATATTATTTCCATTGACTTATCGCAAATAAACTATTTCTCCGTAAGTTTGTTTGTTTGTTTTATATTATGTCTCAACTATTAAATATAATATTTTCAGACACTTTAATTTTTTTATGAGCTAGACATATCCACAAATTAATGCAAGAAATCTCATCAAAATTCTTTGAGATAGGAGGATGTTAATTCTAAAATTAAAGTTTCGCGTAATTAATTAAAGATTCCGTCATATTTAATTAGAAAAAAGTCCAAAAACTGTTGAGACGAGAAATAATTAGCAAAATGTGGGATAATCTTTCGGTATTCTGGAAGTTTATGTTCTAAAAAAAAAGTGGAATATTTTAAAGAAATATAAAAATATTATTTACCACCTCCTGAAAATTATCAGAAGTCCACTCTAAATTTAATATTCTTCAAATGACGCTTTTTTCTTCATGGTCAAACGACAAAGAAATGAAAAACTTCGAACATTTTTTTCCACAACACAATATCAACACGACTACTAAGCTAATAATCAGTTTTGAACCCGAAAAGTCTCTTAATTAATTTTCTAATTAGGTTTTAATGAAAATTCAAATAAACCTCCAACCTAGTTCAAAAATTTTGAATTAAAAAAATCTTGTTTATATTCTAGCACTTCGCAAATGTCAAGTAGTAACTTTTGTATCTCGTAAATTACCTAAGTTAATTAAGATTCCATCTCTATTTTTCGTTCTAGGAATTTTTCTAACAAATATTTCAGTTTCCTAACGTGAATATTTATAAATAATATTTTTCTTTGCTGCAATTTTTTTCTAACAATGTCATGAGTTTCTCGTTCTGCTTAAAACATTTGCATAACAATTAAAAAAGAAAATAATACAAGAAATCATTAAAGTAAATTCCGTATGTATACATAAATTAACGAAAGTAATTAACGTTAATGTAATTTAGTTGAAAAAGTTTAAAATGTATAAAATAATGGGATCAGCTCTAATGTATGTATCTATTCACGAAGAAAGCCAACACACGTTTTTTGCAATACACAATTTCGTGATTGTGTATTTCATTCCTTTTATTTGATATACTTATTATAATCACTCCGATATACGAACATTCATCCGTAAATTAGGAGAAAAACAAAAAGCCTTATGTGTCATTCTTCATAAAATTTACTCAAAAACATTGGATCAAATTAAGAAGGAAAATCTTTTTTCTGTAATTTGAGACAATATAATTAATTTCAATGATTATTTTAAAAGTGTAAGAAACAAACAGTATATCATTGCTATTATTTTTTTCGCTATTTATTTCTAAAAAATTAACAAATATACGAATCTACATATATATCAGTCTTTAAAGTAATGTGCCCGTGTCTGAGTAAAGAATTCAACAATTTTAAAGGTTAGAAAATTTTAGCAAACTGGAATAGAATAAAAACTAAACCAAAAGAAAAATTAATAATAATATTCTTTAATATCATATATTCGTAATTAAAAATAGATTTTTAGAGCTCAATTACAAAAAAATAAATGTACTGAGGCAAACATAGAAACATTTCGTATTCCTGATATTAATACCATAGGACATCGATAATTGGAAAAAAAGTTTACATTTTCGGAATTAAATGATAGAAGTGGCGCTGGAGGCTGATTTGGAACAGTAAAATATACATCAAATCTGAAAAAAAGGAGCATTTTACATTATTGTCTACAACTAAGGGGCAATTTAACACAGAAATTTATCGCAAACCTGTGATTGTCATTGGATCGTTTCCGAAGCCTTTATTTTTTTGATATTGTCATAAGAAATTGGAAGTATTTTCACTTTCATCGTAGTAAATTTCCGCGATCACAATTGATGGAAGCAACGACGACTAATGGTTCAAAGCAGTGATTGCTCTTATTTATTGAGCTAGAGCTGCAGTTAGTAGTTAGCTTCAGTTGACAAAAATTTACATAACTTTTTTACAAGACATAAATTGTAAATCCTTTTGAAAAATGTAACTGCGATTTTTGTTAATATGACCATTACAATGTTAGTTAATCTTGAAAATCACTAATTTTTTAAAGTTAATATGCCTATTTTACTGCCGAAAATCAGTCTGTGGTGCTACTTTCTCTCTGATGCAAAAATGCTTTTTTCCCCTTTGTAAACCGATTCCCCATGGTCTAAATAGTATACATACGAAATGGTGTTACGTTTGCCCTAGTATATTGTTTTCAAATGAGTTCTATGCATGTATGCTCTAAATATGAACACCCTCGTATATAATTATTTATTTTAAGGACAACATTTATATAGAAATGTTTTAAACTTAATCTGAGCATGTTCGACTTATAAAAAGCATTCCATTCAGAATAAAGACGTCAAAATAATACTTAAAAATCCACTGTTGATTTTATTTACCAGTTTCTACAACATTCTCCTAGAACTAATAAACAATTCTTTTGCAAAAATACGGCCAACATTTTCTATAATTGTATTAAATTTTATACTGTTTATTGTCGCAAATATGAAAGAAGTAGTTGCTATTAAGGTAGCCTTTTCTGAAAATACCTTTGATATTTCTTTTCTAAAACATAATTAAAAGTACCAATGTACAGTAGAAAGAAAAATCTAGTAATTATTAAAAATGAATACAAAAAAATTCTTTTCAAATTGCTACAAATGATATGTTAATTCATTATCATCCATATGCCGAATGAAGTTCATGTAGTTGTAGCAGAATATAAATATGTATTACACATTAGTACTTAATATGGTGCATGTGCACTTATCACATATATTCTAAGGTTAAGAAATCAACAGGTATAAAATAATCCAAAAACTTGTTTTTAAGAAGTGTTCTGTAGTTATAATGGAAGTTAAGGTAAAAGAAACATTTGTACTCATTCATAATGCGAGCAATAAATTGCAGATATTACTATAAATCCTTTGATTCAAAAGAATATCTCAAGAATTTTCTAGAGGTTTACGAAAAAATACATATTCACATAGAATTATCTGCATTCTGTGCATATTGTATATATATTCATAATCACGGAATGGTGTCTTACTTTAATATTTCATTTTTGTCAGGGGTAAAAAAAGATGTATATACGTAATTAACTCACAACTTCAATAACACAACATATGTAACATAAAATATACTGCATGCAATTAACTCAAATATTCATCGAACACATTGCATACACAGAGATTCTTAAGCCAGTTATTTTGTAAATGATCCAATTTAAATATTCGAAACTTTCCAAAGAAAAGCTTAAGAGAAAAGTTGATTTAAAAATTGAGTTTATAGACATAGCAGAATAGGTATCAGATGTTATGATAATTAAATCTCCAAGACGTAGTAAGCCTAAGCTGAAAAAAGAAGCTACTTCCGATTGCATTTATTCAACCGACTTTGCCACAAACAGAAACCATAACAAGATTTATAACATAGATCTCTGCAAAAGACTCGATACATGATGCTATTTACACAACTGCAAATAAAAGAAAGAACAACAGTATTATAAAATGGATAATGATATCAATTTCATAAAAAATGGGGAAACATTTATTACCAGAATTTGTCAATACTTTCTTTATACGCACCCTTGAAAACCTTTCAAATTCAAATACCTTTCCTTTATGAGTAAAAAATAAACAAATATCTCAAGCAGATACCTCTGATGTTCATACACCTCCAATACAAACCTCGATATTCTTAAACCATTTGCTGTGAAAATAATCAAATCGAACTCTCTTCAACGGGAAACTAAAATAAAATCTAATTTAAAAACTAGATGCCTCGCAAAATAGGATGAAAGGCATTATCATGACAATACCTCCAAGAACTAGCAGAAAAAGAAATAGTAACCAACCAAACACACTTACTCAACCAACTTTACCACCAACAGTTATCCATTAGTCTTCAACCCTCTCATTTCTTACAAAGCCAGCCGAAATGCAGCTGCCCGCAACCATGGCAACGCCGAGGGATTCAATTGCTCCGCATTCCTCTGGAACCCCTTAATAGAAATTTACATCTCTCGTTAAATCGGATCGTGTTCTTACGAGGCAGAAAACTTTTCGAGTCCAAGCTCCCCGAAAATTAACTTATTCAGGGAGCCTAACTCAGCATTTCCGTTTTGGAAAACCTAGACCCTCTCAACACTTTCCCACTTAGGAGATTATTTAAAAGGCGTCGGTGTCAAAGTCATTACTTGTGCTTTTCTCCCTCTCGCCTTGGTAATTTACTGCAGAGAGAGAAAAGGTTGTCTTGACTGGAGGGTACAGACTTGTGAATGGCGTTTGTTTCTTTGGAAACTTCGACAGCCCAAACAAATGTGTTAAGCACAGCCGAAATTACATTGATTGATTCAAGCATTCCTTAGAAAAGTTTGTTGAGACCTGTTAAGCTTGACAATTGTGTTATTCGCCTTCGTTGAAGGCGAGTAACGAAATGATTGTCCGGGTTTTAAATAAGGAAGGAGGAGATTTCAGATTTATAGGGTACAAAGGAGATAAATTTGCAAAAAGTTAAACAGATCTTAAAAATCGCTAAAAATTAAAAGTTAAATAATATTACGAAGCTTCATCAATTTTCATATTATAACTTACATAACTTATATACATAACTTATTCAAAATATATATTTTAATAGAACATCTGTGTATTACGAAAAGATATTATAATTCTACTTTCCAAGTAGAAAAAATGTTTATGAAAGAAATTTAAATAGTATGTATTGATAATTTTATTATTTATATTTTTATATTTTATAATTGAATTTTAATCGTTATTTTTTATTATTTTAATGAAGAACTAAGGATATATATCTTATTTTAATTTTAATTCAATTTTTAATCCGATTATCTGTATCTTTAAATTATTACATAAAACTGCATTGATTTTGCAGAAGACCGTTAATAATAATTTGAATTAAATAAACAAATATTTATGTAATAAAATAAAATTACTATAAACAAAGTCGTTTGAAGATGATAGTATAAGCGAATCTGTGTATGGCATAAGGACACAAAATTAATATTAGTATTAAATTTGTTCCCTATGTATTTAAAAGTAATTTATATCTTTGAACAGGATACATTTGTATTTTGATTTCTATCATTCTATTCCTCTCAGAAACACGCATTATATCATAAGGCCTTTCGTAACTGTTAATGTAATAATAACCTGAGTTTATTGAATGCAGTACAAATGCTAATATCAAATCGCTCAAAATGTCCTTGGAACAACACATAAATCTATTGAAGACGGAAGACAAAATGTTGAATTAGCTTTGGAAATGAAACAACAGCCTAGTTTCAAATAGCAAACTTGAAATCAAAATAGTTTTGAAAGAACTAGTTGCACAGTAGCCTCTTTCTAAAGCAAAAACACATAAATCTCCATAAATTAAAAAATAAGAATCTAAAGCTGTGGTAACATTCATTTTAGTAAAAATCAGAATTAACTCTTAAGGATACTTTAAATTTCGATTTTATTATGACGCTTTCGAAATTTATAAGAAACAATACTCCTAAACAATCCCTTGATGTTTAAAAATATTTCACAAAATATTTCAAATGAATTAAGAAAACAGTTAAAAATAATTTGTTTTGGTTCAAAATTTGAATGGATTTATTTCTGCATATTCTGAAATCAACGAATGTTTCCAAGAAGTTTTTGAAAACACAGCATTCCCATAAATCAAAACTGCTGATGGAACTCACATCATCCATGTCCACAGTTTTCAAATAATTATAAATCTACCGCTCAAAGGGAATTGAATGGATCTCCTCACTCTCGCGCGCACACGTAAGCACTTTCCAGGATGAAGTGGAAAGAAAAGAAGTATTGGAAATTTTTTTTTCTTTACTTCACTTAATTTCTATTCTTCGGAATCTCTCGTTCCAGACCTTCCCGCCATAAATCAAAAACGAGGGAAGAAAGTGCCCAGCAGAGAGTGAATTTGATTCATTTCAAATCTGTCACGCCTCTGAGATAATCCATACTTCTTAATCCAAAGGTCTAGTCGAAGTTTCATTCATCACTGACTTCAGGAAAAGTTATGGCGGAT